>JADLZK010011795.1:600000-815435 GCA_015847255.1 Hyparrhenia diplandra
CAATACTTGAGCCAAACGGCCACGTCGTCCGTTAACTTTGCCGAGTGCCCACCGTTAGCCACTCGGCAAGCGGGCACCCTTTCCCGAGTGCCACGTGTTAAGGCACTTTCGGCAAAAAACGTTGTTCTTAGAGTGTCCCTCTTGGCACTCGGCAAACTATTAATTTTTTGATTTTAGTCCCATATTTTTTGTGTGGCATTAGTACGGTAGTTACATGTCATGTGGAAAATTTGGGACAATTTAATAGTTTTGCTATATTTCATGAATTATTTGTATTTCCTTGCATTTTACGGGCCACTCCAAATTTGAAGCTGCAGTACATGAAATAATGGAATGCTTGTTGATTCGAAAAATGTTATTCATGATGCTTGGCATATGTTTAGGCTCAATCCAGGGACTCGCGTGAAATTAAGAACATTTATGTAGCCGAACATGAGTTACGTCTTGGGGAAAAGTGTTTTTAAAATATATAAAATCAAAGCGAAGTTTAAAAATCACGAAACTTGGCGTGGTGTCTTGTCATCTCATGGGTAGGCTGTGGAAAAAGTTTGAAAAAGTTTGGAGCAAGTTGTGACGTCGGATGCCAAAAACCCGCACATCCCCACACTTCATATGAGATGACAAGACACCACGCCAAGTTTCGTGATTTTTAAACTTCGTTTGGATTTTATATATTTAAAAACACTTTTCCCGCACGTAACTCGTCATGTTCCGGCATATAAATGTTTGAAATTTCACTCGAGTCCCGGATTGAGCCTAAACATACGCCAACCATCATGAATAACATTATTTGAATGACCACAGTCCATTATTTCATGTACCTGCAGTTCAAATTTGGAGTGGTCCAGAAAATGCAAGAAAATAGAAATAATTCATGAAATATAGCAAAACAATTTGAAATTGTCCCAAATTCTGAACATGAGATGTAACTACTGTACTTATGCCACACAAAAATATGGGACGAAAAAACAATAAAATTAGTTAGTTTTGCCGTGCCAGGTTAGGCACTCGGCAAACACCTTGCCGAGTGCCACGGACGCGTGGCACTCCGGCAAAGGGTATTATTTTTTAAAAATAAAACAGGTGACTTTGCCGAGTGCCAATTTTCCTCGGCACTCGGCAAAGCCACATAAATATCAGGCACAGACCATTTCAGGTCATTCTCGCCCGCCCGCCCGCCCGCGGCCTACCCTTCGCCGCCGCCGAAATCGCCGCCGCCGCCGCACATCACCCCGCCGAGCCCGGCGCCGCCCCGGCTAGCCGGATCCGGCCTCCCCGCCGCCCGGACCCCGCCCGCCCGGACCGCGCCCGCCGGGGCCGAGCCGGCCCGCCGGCGCCCGGCGCCCCGCCCGCCGCCCCGGGCCAGCGGATCCGCCCTCCCCGCCGGCCCCGGACCCCGCCCCGCCCCCCGACCCGCCACGCCCGCGGCGGAGCCGGCCGCCGGCGCCCGCCGTCCGCCGCCGCCGATCCGGCCCTCTGCCGGGCCCGGCCCGCCGGCCGGCGGCCGGGCCGCCGCCGGCGTCCCGGAAGCCGCGCCGGTCCCTCTCCCCTCGGCAGGGCGCCGTCCCGCCCTCTCCCATCGGCATAGTGAGGTAGGGAAGGAAAGAAGAGGAAGAGGGAGGAAGGGAAGGGAAGAAGAGGAAGAGGGAGGAAGGGAAGAAGAGGAAGGGAAGAAGAGGGAGGAGGAAGAAGGGGAAGCGGAGGGAGGAGGAAGAAGGGGAAGCGGAGGAGGAGGAAGAAAGTGCCTCTCGACCGGCCGTCGCCGTCGTCGCCGACCGGTGCCGCTGCGGTGATCGACGCCGCCGTCGCCGACCGTTCGCCGCTGCGGTGATCGACGCCGTCGTCGCCGACCGTTGTTTTGCCGTTCGCGCCAAGGTAAGCCCTATCTTTCTAGTAGTGGTTAGTAGTAGTGGTTAGTACTAGTAGTTAGTAGGGTTAGTAGTAGTAGTTAGTAAATAGTTTGCGGCCTTCGTGCCCATATTGGTGGTTGTTATATTCTTTGGTTGGTGGCCTTCGTGCCCATATTGGTGGTTCGTGGCCTTCGTGCCCATATTGGTGGTTGGTGGCCTTTCGTGCCCATTCTCGGTATATGCATGTGGTTGTTGGCCTTCGTGCCATGTTTTTTGCAGGTTTGGGGAACCTCCCCGTGCGGGGAGGTGTGCCGAAATTTTGAGTCGTCACTAACTATTTTTGCCCCGGTTTTGTAGGAGGACCGTGGGAGGGACTCGGCGACCCGATCGTCCTCGTGGGCGCCGCGTGTCTTGCCGCACCGCGTCTCCACCGACACCGTAGGTATGAATCAACTCCGTCCCGTCCTTGTAGTTGTCTTACATAGCGCGACCCAGTTAGGGCGTCTCCCGTCCGAAAGAGATCTGGCGTTGGTATGTTGTGCATATCCGCGACCGTATCTGTTCGGATTGTCCACGTTTTGGACAGCCCGTGGATGCGTAGATGGGTTAGCATCCATGCTCGAGGTCCCGCCCGAGCCGAATTTGTCCTCCCGTTGTTCTCGGATACACACTCTCCCCGCCAGACGTATCGGGAGAACAATGGGAGGTGCTACCAAATTCCGTCGAAAGCATGGATGCTAACCTTGTCTACGCATCCTCGGGTGGGATTAGGACCTATCCCTCACCTATTAGATGGTAGGAACGCCGTGTAGATGCAATTGCCGGTTATGTGGCTCACCGACATGGTCGTATGACGTAGGATGGATAACCGTGAGTGCACGGGCTTCGCAAGTAAGAGCCTTGAATGGGTTAGGGGGACCGATGCTTTCCTCGAGCATGCATTTGCCCAACCGCTAAAGGGGTCTGCTCGGATGCCGTGGTCCTCGTAGCAAATGTAAGAACAAGAAAAAGCAACGAAAGGTTGAAATGGGCGTACATATTTACAACAACGGATTCGTCCCAAACTATAGCCGGATCTTCCACGGTGAAGTCGATCGTATTAGAGAGGACGTGGTGAGGCCCCTCCTCGAGGAGTATGATCAAGATGCCGGGATGGCACATGATGGCGGACTTTCACGATGCAGTTCAATGGAGGATTGGAGGAGGAACCCGAGGAAACCGCAAAGGCGTTTCTACGAGATGATGGAGGCGGCACGCGAGCCCCTTCACGAGAAGACAATGGTTACTAAGCTGGATGCCATTTCACGCCTTATAGCGTTGAAGTCGCAATTGAGCATTAGTCGAGATGGCTTCGACACCCGTTGTCGGTTATTGGCAAACCGCTTCGAGAGGGTCACGCCCCGCCGAAGAACACGCACGAGTCACGAGAGACTTCTTCGTGGACTCAAGATGCCGTATGAGTCGCACCATGCTTGTCCAAAGGGGTGCGCCCTATTTAGGGGAGACCTAAAGGAAGCAACGCCTTGGCCCAAAGTGCAAAGCCTCTAGGTTTGTGGAGGTAGAATGTAGTGATGGCAGGAAGAAACAGTCCAAGATCTCCGAGATGGTCCTACGACACCTTCCTTTCGCATCGAGGCTCCAACGGCCGCACATGACGGAGAGGAGTCCGCGAAACAAAATGACATGGCACAAGAAGGGCAAAAGATACGATCCCCGAGAAGTTGGTACACCCATCGGATGGTGATGCATGGAAGCTTGCCGATAATATGCATCCCGAAAAAGCTATGGAGGCTCGAAAATGCAGCGTAGCGTTCGCGAATGAATGGGTTCAACCCGCACGGTCAATCATGGGCCAGTAACACCCCCGGTGTTATTTACACTAAAACCCGACATGTCATCATGATCATTGCAAAGCATCCATGTTTAGCCCACCATGTGTTGCATTGAACTAAAATAAGTTTATTTTATGCTTGGTTGCTATGTCGGTCGAAAAGATGCGAGAAGAATCGATTAGGAAACCATCCCCCTTTAGGAAACCCTAATCTTGAAACCCTAGTTTATCCCTTTCTCTTTTATTCAAAATCCATCAAGAATTTGGGTATGGTCATTAAAGCTTTTTTGTAGAGTTTTCAAAATTGAACAAAGTTGGTATTTTGAGTTTTCAAAGTTTAGTTCAAAATTTTAAAGTAATTTTGAATTTTATCCAAACCCTAATTGCCCCCTTTTTTCTATATTTCAAAATTTATGCAAAATTTGAGAAAACTTTCAAAAGCTAGTTTGTAGATCTTGTTGAGAAGAACAAAAGTCATGCACAAAGTTTTTCAAGTTGTTACATGATTTTAAAAGTAATTTTGAATTCAAATTTTAAATTTTGGAACTGCTTTTCAAAAAGTCAAACTTAGATGCTGAATTTGAAAATGCTCCAATTGTGAAAATTGTAGATCTTGAAAATTTAAGGGGGTTACTTTTTGGAAATTTTTGAGTTTAGTTCAAATTTTGGGAGTAATTTGAAAATTTCGAGTTAGGGTTTAGGATGAACAAGAACCCGACCAACCCCCACCGCCACCGCCGTTTGAGGTTCGCGCCGCCGCCACCGGCGGCCGCGACGCCGACCACCTGGAGGCCTCTCGACCTCTCCAGCCACCTCCTCGACCTCTCCATGCCTATAAATAGGCCGTGGTCGCCGCCGCTTTTCCTCTTTTCCCAAAACCGCCGCCGGACCCGCCACCCCGCCGCCGTCGAACGCCGCCGCCGCTCCACTTCTTGCCAAGCCACTTTGCCGCCAGCCGGGCCGCAATCTTGCCTACGCTTCTTTTTGAGCCTAGACCGACAGCCCTCACCGCCCGAGCCGCCCGCACGCCGTCGTCTTCCTCGGCCGCGGTTAATCGGCCGCCCGCTTCGACTCGCCGTCGCCTAAACCGACACGGTGAGCCTTAGCCTCGCTTTTTCTTGCGTTTTCCTTCCCTTCGATGATGTATTCGTGATCGACTCGCCCGTTTTTCCAGACCCGACTTCGCCCGAAACAGCGGCCGCCGCCGCCGCCGCCGCCCCGCCGCCAACCCATCTCCCGGGCCAAGCCCGAGCAACCAAGCCCCGCTCCAAGCTCCCGGTGAGGCCCCGGCCGCCATTCTTCATTTAGTTTTCCATTTCATCCATTGCCGCCATCGAACACGGCCGCGCCGGCTAGCGGTGAGCGCCGCACCGCCGCCGGGTGAGCACGCCGCCCCGCTGGCACGCGGAAACGATCGCCGCATTAATCGCTCACACCGGGCCGCCCAACAGGCGCTCCACCGGGTGGCCGCTCCATTATGTTCCTTTGTGGGCCGTGAACGATGAATCGGGCCACGCCACAACGAGCCGAATTCAGCCCAAAACTCATTTTTCGCTTATCAAATGTTTTATTCAATTTCTTTAATTTGAATAGTGTCCGATTTTGTAAATTTCATATAAATTCAAATACTAGCTCAAAAATTCTGAAAATTTTTGTGTAGCCTTCCCATGGGTATGTCTATCCATGAAAAATTTGAAACTTGAATTTTGAATACTTTTGGCATGATTTAAAAATACAAATTTTAATTGAAAAATGCATCTCCCTTGATTTTTAATAATTATTTTATCTATCCAAAAATCATGAAAATTATTTTGGTACTGTTTTATGACCTGACCTACTTGTATAAAATTTTTGAGCTTGTTTTGAGAAAATTAAAATTTTTATTATTTTATGCCTTATCATTTCATGTGTAAAACAATTTGTTTAATGCTTTCTAACTTAGGGTTTTGGGTAGATTTTGGGTTGTTTTGTGAACCTTACACCACACCACTGTTAGATGGTCCTTGAGAACTCCTAGGGCAATGGTGATGATATCTCGTAGAGTAGTTCAACAAGTTGGTTTTGTTGGGTTGCAACTTTATCGTGAAGGAAAGTTGTACTCGAAGTCGATTTATCATTTTATGCACTCTTGCACCTCATGTTTATATGCATGGCATCATGTTAAGCATACATTATTCTTTTCGTATAGTGAATGAAGGAGATCGTGAAGTGGTTGATCGGGCCTCGGGGACGAAGGCTATCTTGTTGATTCGAGTTCGAATATCGTGACCCGTCGTCCGAATCAAGCTACTTCACCGATCAAGGCAAGCCCCGGTTCATTTAAACCTTCCTTGTGTTTTTACAAAGCTTTATATCACCTTTGCTTTATGTTCTCGCATTAGGTGATAGGAGTTGAGTGACAACCTAATTGATGCATTATCCATCCTTGGTTATTTCGATATCTACTTTGATAACTTTGTTTTGCTAAAATGCTAGAACGCTTAGCCTGGCTATATTAGTAGACTTTTGAGTCAAAATGTGACAAGTCCCTTATGATAGCCCGAAGAGGCTTTTGATGAGAAAGGATGTTATATGATGAAACCATCTTGGGATATGGTGATAAAGTTGAGACCGGTCGGGCAATTTGCACGGAGAATGGAGTCTCGGTGTAGTATTTCCCGCTTGTCGATTAAGGACCCGGCGTTGTAAGCAATGTGGATCGAGACTATAGAACGCACCGCTACCGAGGTCGTTGGACCAATGGCACGCCTGTCATGGGTGTTGCCCCATCACGCCGACCCTAGTTAGGACACATACTCCGTAAGCCCGATCTTGGGGGTGTCAAATCGGAAACGCACAACCGCCAAGACCGGGAGTGGAGAGATGGCGGGAGTACAAGATACCCTCGGTGGGTTAAAGTCCCGGGGACGGAGGCGCATTGTATTCTCGGTGGCGAGGACGCGGTTCCGTTTTTGAGTATCCAGGAAAAGGTTGATATATGCAAGCTTAAGTGCTACATATGTCGTGTGGAAAGAACTCCCAATTTGGGTTAATCGATTTCGAAATCGCCGTGCTTCTCGATATGGAGACTTGGTTTCCCCTTACATCGTAGTTTAATGATGGAACAGTGAAGAGATGGAATAAGTGATGGAACTTCTACAAGTGTTTGCTATAGTATAAGATCACCTAGAATAGGTGAGAAACTTACTTGAAAATAAAATGTCGAAAGTAAGGATTTACCATTAGTAAGCTTTTACGCTAAAAGAGTCCTTGATTCTTGCTAAAAGCCTTACCTTGACTCCTAATAGACCAAGCATCCCCGAGTCTTCTCCTATTTTTTTCTTTAGTCGGGTAAGTCTTGTTGAGTACTCCCGCACTTAGGGTTTGTTGACCCATGTTGCAGACCGGAAAGTCATGTCTCGCACCGGACCTTGCTACATATTGATTCGTCGTCGGGAAGAAAGTGATGATGAATGAGAAGTGAGACCCATGGGGGTCTAGTAGTATCACTTGTGTAATAAACTTTTCGCTACTCCTACTCTATATTGTAAAACTTGTTTTAAAGAAATAGTTGTAAAATTTTTGTAATATAAATCTTCCATTTGTTTTTACTCGATTATGTATGAAAACCGTTGTAATCTTTGCAATGACCTTGTAACGGATCCTCGGTTGGAAAAGTTAATAGTACTTTTTGAATTATGGGTGCACATATGTGACTATTAAAGGTTGTTAAACCGATAATTAGTACATGTGGGCCACGTAATTTGAAGGTTCTTACGGTACCGGCATCGAGCCTCCGTTACCGGTGTTCTTTGTAGCATTACTTTACAAAACTTCAAAATGATTTGGGTCAAACTAATTTTATTCTTACTTTGGTCCAAATTGCTTATTCTCTTATCTTATTCTATTGAAAAACTTTCTTATCTAATTTCAAAAGGATATAAGTGGAGTAGCCTTATATATTGCCCTTTTTCGTAAGATCTTTTGATGCAAAAGTTTTATTTGATCGTTACGTAGGTTCGATTCATGCATCATGTTTAAATCACTTGTTAATGTTACCTTCCCTTTAATGTGGTTTGGGTTAAATAGTATCAACCCCATTCTTGCTAAACTTTTAGATTCTCCTATCCGAATTTGGGTAATCTGATCTTAACTATTCTAGGATGGGCCGTACCAAAATGACCCCTAGGAAAAAGACAGGACCAAAAGGCGCCCCGCATCACAAATTTTGCAAAGAAGAGATGACCCTGAAGCAAGCACCAGTCATGCCCAAGCTCAAGAAGGAAGTAGTGGCAAGTCTAATGAAGATCTTCAAAAAGAAATCAAGCGCCCGACCGAGGACTTGGATGAAGCCGCTAGAGACAAAGGCCGTGATGGAATCCAAATTGGAAGACCGCAAGTTGAGTTGAATCGGTGCGCAAAAACATGGGGAATGTAGTCGGGCATTGATCGAGACGGTCCATGAGAAGACAAAGACTTCAGCATCAGTGTGACCAACTAATTCAAGACAATCATCAACTGGTAGCTTATGCTCTTCAACTGGAAGCCCAAGAGGTCAATTTGAATATACAAATTCATCATATGAATAATCTCCTCAACCCAAATCATCAACCCCAAGCAAGACAAGAGGATTTGGGTGAAGTAATCGAAGAGGATGTGGAAGCGAGAGGAGAATCCGTAAGAAGAGGAGCCTCACGTTAGTGATAATGAGTCGGAAAATAATCCTTAAAGTAGAAGTGAGGTTTTTGTAGAATATGTAATATAGTTTTGTTTAATAGTAAGCTACTTAGATGAGCCCGGGGTAGATGTAGAATGGAACCTCTGTCTTAAGAATAAATGCTATGTCTTTGTTTATGTGTGTTTTTCTTTTGAAGTTCAATAAAGTTGGTTGAATGTTATATAGTTTTGTTTTAAAAGCGGATGGCGCACCACAGCGAGTGCCAGCTCCCGAGAATAGGGGTGACCTTCCAAACTCCCCACCGGTCCCAACTAACTTGATCGAGGCCATAGCGGCTCGTTCAAGCTACTAATCGAAAACTTTTTGATACGAGAAGTAGCTCGAGAATCGAACAATCGTCGTGGCCACCGAGGGTCGACACGACAATGGAGACGACACTTCTTATCCGAGTTCACTTTGGAACAAAACCTCCAATCTTCGTAGAGCCGATGAGCCATTAGAGGCAAACAATTGGCTTTGTGCTATGGAAGAAAGGTTTGAGTTAATGACTTGCACGGATTACGAAGCCTTTCTTTCTTTGCACAACTTGACTTCGAATACTCTAGGAGCTTGATGGAAAAATTTTAGAATTTGAAAGCCCGCCGGACACCAAATTACTTGGGATGAATTCAAGAATGCTTTTCGTGCTCATTTCATTCAGCGGGGAGTTCGGCTAAGAAGTTAGATGAGTTCTTAGCCTTAAAACAAGGAGAAGACTCGGTGTTGCAAAGATGTGGGCAAGTTTAATCATCTGTCACAATATGCTACTGAGAACTTGTGAATACAGAGATGGAAAGAAGAAGGAGTGGTTTATCCGAGGCCTTCATCCAAAGCTCCATGCCATGATGAATATCCGTGACACGGATTCCTATCATGATGTGGTAAATATGGCCATATCATGTGAAGAAAAGAATCGTGTTCTTATGGAATACGAGCATAAGGAAGACAAGAAAAGAAAAATTTCTCCTCCGGATATTCTCGTGGCAAATCAAAGCGCCGAAAGTGATTTACCATCCCGTGAATCATTTTTGTCCTTCTTATCGTCCACCACCACGCTCGGTTTCAACCTAGACGGCGAGCCGTTTGTTCGACTTCCGCCGCAGCCTTTTCCCTATCCACGTCGACCAAATGCCCCCGTCATTCGCAATCCTCCTCCACAAAGCCATACACCCATTTGCTATAAGCGTGGAAAACACGGACATTATTCTCGAGAATGCCCCGGCCCCGAAGATATAACCTGGGTTATCGGGTCCCTTCGAAGTCACCGCAACTACGAACAAGAATAATAACCGTAAAGATCGAAGGGAAAGGGGGAAAAGAGAACCGTAAAAGTATACTACACCAATGTGGAGGACATTCCCGCTTGGGGAACCGATTATGATGGGTATGTTCCCCGTCACCAAACACCCCGCAAGTAATATTATTTGATTCTCGTGCATCGCATACATTTGTCACTAAAACATTTGTGGAGAAAAAATGCGATAACTATTGGGGAAATGAAAGATGAGTTTATTATACACTCACCCAGGGGACGATGAGTACTAAAGAAGTGGTATATCGATCCCCATAACGTTAGGTGGATATGATTTTCCCACCAATATGATAGTTCTAAAGGATCGGGATATAGACGTGATCCTTGGTATGAAATGCTATACCAATATGGTACTATTATAGATACCATCAATAGAACTGTCAAACTAAAGTTACCCGAGAGAAATTTCGAACTCCTTATTTAACTTCCAATTGTAAAGAGGACGGTTGAAAAAAGTTTGTGCAACTTGTGTGAAGGAAATCAAAGACATCCCGGTAGTATGTGAGTTTAGGACGTATTTCCAGATGATTTGCCCGGACTACCACGAGAGAGAGATGTTCAATTCAGTATAGAATTGAAACCGAACCGCTCCCATCTCTCGAAGAGCTTACGAGAACGGCACCCAAGGAATTATTTGAAATGAAAACTCGTTACAAGAATTGATAGAAAAAGGATTTATTAGACCAAGTTCTTCACCTTGGGGATGCCCACTATTTTTGTAAAGAAGAAGGATCGGACTTTGAGGATGTGTATAGATTATCGTCCACTTAATGAAGTGACGATCAAAAATAAGTACCCCCGCCCGGATTGACTTATTTTTTTGATCAATTAGCCGAGCCAAAGTCTTTTCCAAGATTGATTCGAGATCGGGTATCATCAAATCAGGATTAAACGAGGAAGATATTCCAAAGACCGCATTCACCACCCGATACGGTCTTTACGAATATTTGGTTATGTCCTTTGGTTTAACAAACACCCGGCTCATTTCATGTATTTGATGAACACAGTGTTTATGTCGAACCGATAAGTTCGTGGTGGTGTTTATTGATGATATTCTTGTTTATTCCAAAATGAAGAAGAGCATGCGTAACATCTCGTAATAGTTTTAAAACGATTGAGGGATCATCAACTCTATGCTAAATTTAGCAAGTGTGCCTTTTGGCCGAAAAGAAGCGATTTTTGGGTCATGTGTTATCGTCTCAAGGAGTTCTTTGTTGACCCAGTAAAGTGAAAGAGATCCTCAATTGGAAACCACCAACAACCGTTCATGAGGTTCGAAGTTTTCTTGGAATGGCGGGATATTACCGTCGATTCATTCCCGATTTTTCAAGAGTGGCAAAGCCTATCATGGAGTTGTTAAAGAATCGGACCAAGTTTGTATGGTCACCGAGTGTGAGCATGCTTTTTGACTTTGAAGAAAGCCCTAACCACGCCCCGTTTTTAGCCCAACCGGATATTGAGAAACCATTTGACGTCTATTGTGATGCATCTGGTATTGGTATTGGTTGTGTGTTAATGCAAGAAGGCAAAGTTATCGCCTATGCATCACGCCAACTAAAGCGCCATGAAGAGCATTATCCAACCCATGATTTGGAGCTAGCAAAGCAGTGGTTCATGCTCTAAAAATCGGCGCCATTATCTACCGGGTAATACTTGTCATGTATATACAGACCATAAAAGTCTGAAATATATCTTTACCCAGTCAGACTTGAATATGCGCCAGAGAAGATGGCTAGAATTAATTAAGGACTACGACATAGAAGTGCATTACCATCCTGGAAAGGCAAATGTTGTTGCCGATGTACTCGTCGGAATCCTCGGTGTAATTGTCTTATAGCCAACATAAAGGATAGAACTTTTATGTCGATTGGAGAGAATGAATATTGGAATTGTTGAACATGGCATGGTAACCAATGCCAAGAGAATCAACTATCAAGAATCGATTATTGATGCTCGAGAAGATCGAGTAAGGGCATAGCACACATCAAAGAGAAAGTCGGCGGAAAACCTACCGTTTTCGGAATAGACGAGGCGGATGTGCTATGGTTTAAAGACCGTTTGGTGGTACCAAAGAATCCTGAGTTACGTCAACAAATCCTGGATGAGGCTCATCTGACCAGATATTCTATTCATCCCGGAAGTACCAAGATGTATCGAGGATTTGAAACGAGAGATTTTGGTGGACAAAAATGAAGATTGAAATTGCCCGATATGTAGCCGAAAGTGTGATAATTCGTCACGAGTAAAAGCCGTGCACATGAAAGTGCAGGGGCAATTGCATCCTTTACCGGTTCCTTCTTGGAAGTGGGAAGAAATCAAGTATGGATTTTATTGTTGGGTTACCCCGAACATCGAAAGGGTTCAACTCTATCTGGGTTATAGTTGATCGACTTACCAAGATAGCCCATTTTCTACCAGTAAATGATAAGTATAAGGCAATAGATTATGCCAAGTTATATGTCCATCAAATTTTCAGTCTACATGGAGCCCCTATGCATATTATAACAGATAGAGGTTCTTTATTTATGTCTAAGTTTTGGAAACAGATGCAAAAGTCACTAGGTACCAAACTAAATCATAGTTAGGGTTATCATCCCCGAACATGGCAGGACGAGACGGAAAGAGTTAATCGATTCTAGAAGATATGTTGAGAGCGTATGTTCTCAATTATTCGTAAAAGTGGGATGACGGTTTACCATTAGCGAGTTTGCCTATAATAACGCTTATCAAGAAAGTATTCAAATGGCACCGTTTGAAGCTCGTATGGTCGCAGATGTAGAACCCCACTACATTGGTCGAATACGAGAAAGATGGTTCTACGGAGTAGACCACGTAAACGGCCGAAGAAAAAAGTGAGATTTGTGCGAGATAAAATAAAGAGGCACAATCTCGACAAAAGAGTTATGCCGATAAAAGGCGTAGATGTTTGGAATTTGAAATAGGGGGATTTTGTATATTTGAAAGTGTCACCCATGAAAGGAGTGAATCGTTTTTGAATTAAAGGTAACCGGCACCTCGATACATTGGTCCATTTTAAGTTTTGGAGAAACAGGGACCGCTTGCCTATCGACTTCAGATTGCCGCCGAAAGATTATCGGCAGGTGCATGATGTCTTCCATGTGTCTCGGCTAAAGAAATGCCTACGAAAGTACCGGATCGAGTGGTTGATTTTGAAGACGTCATATTGGAACCAGATCCGACTTACTCGAATATCCTATCCGGATCGTAGACCGTAAAGCTCGAGTCACCCCAAGCAAAACTATCAAATGGTACAAGATCCAATGGAATCAACACTAAGAAGAAGCTACTTGGGAATCGAAGACTTCCTAAAGGAAAACTTTCCCAAATTTCCACTTTCTTAATCCTTGTAATTGTAAGACCCCTTTTTTGTTTTATGAACTAGTTTTAGATGTGTTTGCTTGACACATTTCCTTTGCCATTACTAAACCCTAGGACTTTAAATCTCGGGGACGAGATTTCTTTAAGGGGAAGGGTCAGAACACCCCTCGGTGTTATTTACACTAAAACCCGACATGTCATCATGATCATTGCAAAGCATCCATGTTTAGCCCACCATGTGTTGCATTGAACTAAAATAAGTTTATTTTTATGCTTGGTTGCTATGTCGGTTTAAAAGATGCGAGAGGAATCGATTCGGAAACCATCCCCTTTGCCTAAAACCCTAATCTTGAAACCCTAGTTTATCCCTTTTCTTTTATTCAAAATCCATCAAGAATTTGGGTATGGTCATTAAAGCATTTTTGTAGAGTTTTCAAAATTGAACAAAGTTGGTATTTTGAGTTTTCAAAGTTTAGTTCAAAATTTTAAAGTAATTTTGAATTTTATCCAAACCCTAATTGCCCCTTTTCTATATTTCAAAATTTATGCAAAATTTGAGAAAACTTTCAAAAGCTAGTTTGTAGATCTTGTTGAGAAGAACAAAAGTCATGTACAAAGTTTTTCAAGTTGTTACATGATTTTAAAAAGTAATTTTGAATTCAAATTTCAAATTTTGGAACTGCTTTTCAAAAAGTCAAACTTAGAGGCTGAATTTGAAAATGCTCCAATTGTAAAAATTGTAGATCTTGAAAATTTAAGGGGGGTTACTTTTTGGAAATTTTTGAGTTTAGTTCAAATTTTGGGAGTAATTTGAAAATTTCAGAGTTAGGGTTTAGGATGAACAAGAACCCGACCAACCCCCCACCGCCACCGCCGGGCGTTGAGGTTCGCGCCGCCGCCACCGGCGGCCGCGCGACGCCGACCACCTGAGGCCTTCGCGACCCTCCAGCCCACCCTCGACTCCTCCATGCCTATAAACAGGCCGTGGTCGCCGCCGCTTTCCTCGCTTTCCCAAAACCGCCGCCGCCGACCCGCCTCCTCCGCCGCCGTCGAACGCGCCGCCGTCCTCCACCTTGCCAAGCCACTTTGCCAGCAGCGTCGCGAATCCTCGCCTACGCTTCTTTGGAGCCCAGACCGACAGCCCTCGCCGCCCGAGCCGCCCGCACGCCGCCGTTTTCTCGCGCCGGCAAAACCGCCGCGCTGACTCGCTGCCGCAAACCGACACCTTGAGCCTTAGCCTCGCTTTTTCCGCGTTTTCCTTCCTTCGGCGATGTATTCGTGATCGACTCGCCCGCTTTTTCCAGTCGCGGACTCACCGCCGGAACAGCGTTGCCGCCGCCGCCGCTTCGCCGTCGCCAACCCATCTCCCAAGCCCGGAGCAACCAAGCCCCGCTCCAAGCTCCCCCGTGAGCCCCCGCCGCCATTCTTCATTTAGTTTTCCGTTTCATCCATTGCCGCCACCGAACACGGCGCGCCGCGGTGAGCGCGCCGCGACGCCGCCGGTGGAGCACGCCGCCGTTGGCACGCGGAAGCGGTCGGGCGACATCGTTTCACACCGGGCCGGCCCAACATCGTTCCACCGGGGCGGTCCATTATTGTTCCTTTGTGGGCCGCGGAACAGTAACTGGGCCACGATAGTAACAGGCGAATTCAGCCCAAAACTCATTTTTCGCTTATCAAATGTTTTATTCAATTTCTTTAATTTGAATAGTGTCCGATTTTGTAAATTTCATATAAATTCAAATACTAGCTCAAAAATTCTAAAATTTTTGTGTAGCCTTCCCATGGGTATGTCTATCCATGAAAAATTTGAAACTTGAATTTTGAATACTTTTGACATGATTTAAAAATACAAATTTTAATTGAAAAATGCATCTCCCTTGATTTTTAATAATTATTTTATTTATCCAAAAATCATGAAAATTATTTTGGTACTGTTTTATGACCTGACCTACTTGTATAAAAATTTTTGAGCTTGTTTTGAGAAAATTAAAATTTTTATTATTTTATGCCTTATCATTTCATGTGTAAAACAATTTGTTTAATGCTTTCTAACTTAGGGTTTTGGGTAGATTTTGGGTTGTTTTGTGAACCTTACACCACACCACTGTTAGATGGTCCTTGAGAACTCCTAGGGCAATGGTGATGATATCTCGTAGAGTAGTTCAACAAGTTGGTTTTGTTGGGTTGCAACTTTATCGTGAAGGAAAGTTGTACTCGAAGTCGCTTATCATTTTATGCACTCTTGCACCTCATGTTTATATGCATGGCATCATGTTAAGCATACATTATTCTTTCGTGATAGTGAACGAAGGAGATCGTGAAGTGGTTGATCGGGCCTCGGGACGAAGGCTATCTTGTTGATTCGAAGTTCGAATATCGTGACCCGTCGTCCGAATCAAGCTACTTCACCGATCAAGGCAAGCCCCGGTGCATTTAAACCTTCCTTGTGTTTTACAAAGCTTTATATCACCTTTGCTTTATGTTCTCGCATTAGGTGATAGGAGTTGAGTGACAACCTAATTGATGCATTATCCATCCTTGGTTATTTCGATATCTACTTTGATAACCTGTTTTGCTAAAATGCTAGAACGCTTAGCCGGCTATATTAGTAGACTTTTGAGTCAAAATGTGACAAGTCCCTTATGATAGCCCGAAGAGGCTTTTGATGAGAAAGGATGTTATATGATGAAACCATACTGGGATATGGTGATAAAGTTGAGACCGGTCGGGCAATTTGCACGGAGAATGGAGTCTCAGTGTAGTATTTCCGGCTTGTCAATTAAGGACCGTGCGTTGTAAGCAATGTGGACTAAGACTATGGAACGCAATCTACGCCTGAGGTCGTTGGACCAATGACACGTCTGTCATGGGTGTTGCCCCATCACGCGGTCGACCCTAGTTCGGGACACATACTCCGGTAAGCCTGATCTTGGGGTGTCAAATCGAAACGCATAACCGCGCACTAGGAGTGGAGAGATGGCGGGAGTACAAGATACCTCGGTGGGTTAAAGTCCTGTGACGTAGGCGCATTGTATTCTCGGGTGGCGAGGACGCGGTTCCGTTTTGAGTATCCGGGAAAAGGTTGATATATGCAAGCTTAAGTGCTACATATGTCGTGGTGGAAAGAACTCCCCAAATGGGTTAATCGATTTCGAAATCGCCGTGTTTCTCGGATATGGAGACTTGGTTTCCCCTTACATCGTAGTTTAATGATGGAACAAAGTTGAAGAGATGGAATAAGTGATGGAACTTCTACAAGTGTATGCTATAGTATAAGATCACCTAGAATAGGTGAGAAACTTACTTGAAAATAAAATGTCGAAAGTAAGGATTTACCATTAGTAAGCTTTTCTGCTAAAAGAGTCCTTGATTCTTGCTAAAAGCCTTACCTTGACTCCTAATAGACCAGCATCCCTGAGTCTTCTCCTATTTTTTTTCTTTAGTCGGGTAAGTCTTGTTGAGTACTCCCGCACTCGGGGTTTGTTGACCCATGTTGCGGGACCGGAAAGTCATGTGCGCGGGACTTGGGACCTTTTGCCGCATGACGGTTCGTCAGGAAGAAAGTGATGATGAATGAGAAGTGAGACCCATGGGCAGGGTCTAGTAGTATCACTTGTGTAATAAACTTTCTGCTACTCCTACTCTATATTGTAAAACTTGTTTTAAAGAAATAGTTGTAAAATTTTTGTAATATAAATCTTCATTTGTTTTTACTCGATTATGTATGAAAACTGTTGTAATACTGCAATGACCTTGTAACGGATCCCGGTTGGAAAAGTTAATAGTACTTTTTCGAATTATGGGTGCACATATGTGACTATTAAAGGTTGTTAAACCGATAATTAGTACATGTGGGCCCCTGTAATTTGAAGGTTTACAGCCGCCCCGCATACACTTGTTGGACCGTGTTCGTGATCCCTCTCAATCTTCCCCCGGTGTCATGTTTGAGCTCAAGCACCTGTTCTTGACGCCGATAATACCGGGCACCGGGCAACAATATGGGTGTGTTCATGCAGCCGGTGTGGGATGAATTGCAAGATGCTTGGCAAAATGGGGTACCGACGTCTAACCGAGCTACAAAGACAAACCTTACAATGCATGTGTGGTACCTATATTCAATGCATGACTTCCTCGGCTTATGGCATATTCGGGCGCATGGTGTGTTCATGGGGGAGGTCCCCTTGCCCAACATGCAAGGCAGCTGTGCAGTTCACCTGGCTTCTCAAGGGTGGCAAGTATTCTTCGTTTGACAAACATCGTCAATTCCTGCCCGAGAACCATGAATTCAGACTAGACAAAAAGCACTTCACGAAAGGTGTTGAAGTCACCGATCCCATCCCAAAGTTTATGACCGGTGAAGAGGTCCTTGCCGAGCTAGCTGGTCTCAAAATCGATGAAAAGAAAGGTGGTTTTGTTGGATATGGTACCACACACATGTGGACTTATATATCGGGCTTGACTAATCTCCCCTACTACAAGGATCTTCTTCTTCCACACAACATCGATGTAATGCACACAGAAAAGAATATCTCTGAGGCACTCTTCGCAACAACCATGGACCTTAAGAAGTCAAAGGACAACGTTAAGGCTAGACTTGACATAGAGATCTTTGTGGCGATAGACCAAAGCTAGTGATAGAGACCCCTAGCCCTGGGAGGAGATGGAAAAAGGGCCCGGCCGACTACATCATCAAAAGGGCCGATAGGAAGGAAGTGCTACAGTGGATGAAGACGTTATCGTTCCCTGATGGGTATGCGGCGAACCTGAGTAGGGGAGTGAACTTGCAGACTATGAAAGTCTTAGGGATGAAGAGTCATGACTTCCACATATGGATTGAGCGGATCCTTCCTGCGATGACTCGGGGATACCTCCCCGAGCCAGTGTGGCGCGTCCTGGCAGAGTTGAGCTTTTTCTTCCGCCAGCTTTGTGTTAAGGAGTTATCTCGGGATGCGATTGCTGATCTGGAGCGTGCTGCACCTGTGTTGATCTGCAAGTTGGAGATGATATTTCCACCTGGCTTCTTCCTGTCGATGCAACACCTGATTTTGCACCTGCCCAGCGAGGCACGGTTGGGGGGGCCCGTGCAGTTCCGTTGGTGCTATCCAATCGAGAGGGCTCTCAAGGTACTTCGGAGAAAATGCAGGAATAAAGCCAGAATTGAGCCTTCCGTGGCAGAGGCATACATTCTGGAGGAGGTGTCGACCTTCACACAGGCGTACTATACTGAGAAACTTCCCAGCGTCCACAATCCCCCCCGTTATAACGCGACGGAGAGTTCATCGAACCTCAGCCTTTTCAGAGGGCAAGTCGGAAGAGGAAGCGCAGCTACCCACAAGCACTTGTCCTTTGATGAGTGGCGCACTATCATGCTCTATGTGTTGTTGAACCTTGACGAAACTGCTCCTTATCAGCAGTAAGTTCTCAATGAGCTTGTTCCATACGCCGTCACTATCCTCCACCTATCGACCCTAAACCTCTGGCCTTGTTTTTTCAGGGAATTTATTGGTCAACACTGGAGAGGGAATGGGGCTCCTACCTTGCAACAAGAAGACAATCTTCTAAAAATGGGCAGCCCGATTTTATTTCCTGGGTTCGCTCAAAGGTACCATCCAACTAACCTCGTTCCGACTTTGATATTCCACTTTGGTCCTAGTAACATATAATGTAACGATCTACGTGGCCTCACCTTGCAGGCCCGCACAGATGCCGAAATGTGCGAAGATTTAAAACAGGTGGGCAATGGCTTGAAGGAATATGGGATCGCTACGCTAGCCAGAAAACAAAACTTTTCTACCCATAAACCAAGAATCTACTGCTAGTTATAGATCACGGGATTACCTCTAGACGCGCAGGTGCAGCGGAAGCGTCGACTCTCGACGTAGATGTACGCGTCGCAGCAGTGCCGTGCAGTTGCGTGGTCGTCCGTCACGTCCGTCCTCCTCGTGCGGTTCGTCCTTGTGCTCCAGATGCGTCCTCCTTGTGCGGTTCGTCCTTGTGCTCCAGATGCAGCACCTCCGAGGTATCCCACACGCTGGGGAGGAAGCGTGCGCCCGGACTGCTAGGTCCGCGAGGAGCAAGAGGCTTAAGGCGTGAGCAGCGGCGGCCGTGGCGTGGCTTGGACTCCTTGGTCAGCCCCGCGCCCACCTCTCATTATATAGTCGTTCCTAACTGTGCTCCCGAAGCTGGAGTCGTATTAGAAGTAGGAATCCTATTCCTAGTCCGTTTAGAAGTAGGAATCCTCTTCCTAGTCCGTTTAGAAGTAGGAATCCTCTTCCTAGTCTGTTTAGAAGTAGGAATCCTCTTCCTAGTCTGTTTAGAAGTAGGAATCCTATTCCTAGTCCGTTTAAGTAGGAATCCTCTTCCTAGTATTAGAACTCTAAGCCTCGCCCAATTCGGATCAAATCCGAATTGGGCCTCCTTTCCTTTAAGCGTGCGACCCTATGGGCTCACGCACACATAGACATGGCCCGAAAGTACTCCTACTCGACCAATAGTTGACGGCGGCCTCTAGCAAGACGTGACAACTCCCATGTGTGCGCAATGATCATATCGGGACGAACCACACAAACCATATACTCGTTATTCCCTTGCCACACGATATTTGGTCCAACTCGTGAGTTAACACTTAACCCAAGCACGGCCATGCATTTCTTGATCCAATCAATCGAGTGGTCCGGTGATATCTCTCTCTCATGGAGAGGGGCAATTCCATCTTGATTGACTATGTCTCACAAAGATGTTTCCCCGACAAACCCGAAGACCACCTTTATAGCTACCCAATTACGGAGTAACGTTTGATAGTCCCTAAGTAGGTCGTTTCACATTTTGAGTACATACGACAATCTCGAGGTCTAAGGACATAACGTAAATGATGTGTAAAGAGATAATAATAACATCTCATGTCGGGTCAATCCAGCCCCATGTCATACATGTGCCCACACTATTAGTTTGACATCTCCATGTCTATGACTTGTGAAACATAGTCATCAACTAATACATGTGTTGATCTAATATTCATGTGTGTTCTCACATGAACTCCGATCGAGGACAATTATTGAATAACCATACAAGTAAAGAGTCTCACAAACAATTCACATAATTGCCAATCGATACAAGTTGTCTTTAATGGATATTCATGAACACATAATATATCATGGATACAAGGTGATATAATCATCTCCATGATTATCTCTAGGGCATATTCCCAACAATCTCCCACTAGCACTAGAGTTAATCTTTAAGATATCTAATACCCATATCTCTCATGTGCGCCTCATGCTTAGGCCGTGGAAGAGCCTTTGTCAAAAGGATCTCGCAACATTCAAATCCGTATGTATTTTGCATATCTTGATTTCACCACATTTGATGAACTCTCGAATGAGGTGAAATTTCCGAAAGACGTGTTTGTTCTTATGGTGATCCCTCGGCTCCTTAGCCTGTGCAATCGCGCCACTATTATCACAATGAAGGTTCAATGGGCGCTTGCATTCGGGGAACACACCAAGCTCAATGAGGACCTTCCTCATCCAAACACCTTCCTTTGCAGCTTCAGGAAGCTGCTATGTACTCGACCTGGCTGTAGAATCGGTCACCGCTTCATTGTTTGGAACTTTTCCAACTTACGAGTACCACCATTTATTGTGAACAGATATATCGATTGAGATTGTGAATCATCTGTGTTAGTTTGGAAGCTAGTATCGGTGTAACAATTTACAACGAGCTCCTCCTCACCTCCATAGATTAGGAACATATCTTTAGTCCTTCTCAAGTACTTAAGAATATTCTTAACAAGTGTCGGTGACTCTCACCCGGATCAGCTTGGTATCCGCTCGTAACACTTTAGAGCATATGAGACATCTGGGCGTGTACATATCATGGCATGCATGATGGAACCAACTGCGGAGGCGTATGGAACCTTACTTATGCGCTCTCGCTCATCGCCGATCAAAGGACGCGCTTCTTGCTAAAACGCATACCATGTGACATAGGCAGAACCCTTTCTTGAACTGTTCCATGTTGAACCATTTCAACACCTTGTCAATGTAACGTATCTTGGCATAATCCTATTAGCCTCTTTGATCTATCTCTATAGATCTTTATGCCCAAAATGTATGATGCTTCTCCCAAATCCTTCATAGAAAATATATTATTCGGTGAAGTCTTCACGGATTGCAACATTGGAATGTTATTCCCAATCAACAAAGTATGTCATCCACGCACAAGATTAGAAATACAACAAAAAGCTCCCACTTTTCCTTCTTGTATACACAAGGTTCTTCTTCATTCGATGAAAGCCAAGAGCTTTAACCTCTTCATCAAAACGAATGTTCCAACTCCGAGATGCTTGCTTCAACCCATAAATGGATTTCTTAAGCTTGCATATTTTTCTAGCATTCTTAGGATCAACAAAACCTTCGGGCTGTATTATATACACGCCCTCTTCCAAATTTCCATTTAGAAAGGCTGTTTTAACATCCATCCGCCATATCTCATAATCGAAATGAGCAAGCAATTGCTAGAATGATCCGGATAGATTTAAGCATCGCTATTGGCGAGAATGTCTCGTCAGTAGTCAACTCCTTGAACTTGCCGAAAACCCTTTGTGACAAGTCGAGCTTTATAGACGTGAACATTTCCGTCCATATCCCTTTTCTTTTTATAGATCCATTTGCACTCAATGGGTCTAACCCCATCAGGCGGGTCAACCAAGTTCCAAACTTGATTGTCTCCCATGGAATCTATCTCGGATCTCATGGCACTTTGCCATTTCTCGGAATCTGGGTCCATCATTGCTTCCGCATATGTCATAGGTTCGTCATCGTCTAACAATAACACATCCCCATGCAACTCACGGAGTCTAGCTGATCTTTGTGGTGGTGGTGGTGTTACCTTTTGCCACGGTATCTCAACTTGTTCTGCTACATTAGCATCACTCATAGAGTTTTCACCTATTGGCTCATCTTGAACTTCTTCAAGATACACCTTTTGTCCACTCTTGTCTCTCTTGAGAAACTCTTTCTCTAAGAAAACACCATTTCGAGCAACAAACACTTTGCCCCTCGATCGGTTGTAAAAGTAATACCCTAAAGTTTCCTTTGGGTATCCCACGAAAAAACACTTGTCCGACTTGGGTGTTAGTTTATCTGATTGAAGTCGTTTGACATAAACTTCACAACCCCAAATCTTTAGAAAAGACAAACTGGGACTCTTACCAGTCCACATCTCATATGGTGTCTTAACTACGGACTTAGATGGCACCCTATTTAATGTGAAAGCGGTTGTTTCTAGAGCGTATCCCCAAAAGCGATAATGGTAGGTCTGACGGCTCATCATTGACCGAACCATGTCCAACAAAGTCCGATTACGCCGCCGGACACACCGTTTCTCACGAGGTGTTCCAGCGGCGCGAAGGCGTGGAACAATTCCGCAACTCTTGGATGATTGCTAAATTCGTGGCTCAAGTATTCACCTCCACGATCGGATCGCAAGGTCTTAATTTTCTTGCCACGTTGATTCTCTGCTTCTTTCTCAAACTCTTTGAACTTTTCAAAGTCTCGGACTTATGCTTCATTAAGTAGACATAGCCATATCTTTTGAAATCATCGAGAAAAGTAATGAAGTATTGGAATCGCCTCGGGCCGTCGTACTCATTGGTCCGCATACATCGGTATGTATTAGTTCCAACAAGTCTGGCGCCCTCTCGGGAAAACCCTTGAAAGGCGCCTTGGTCATTTTGCCTAGAAGGCAAGCTTCACATGTCTCGTATGATTCAAAATCAAACGGTTAGAAGCCCATCGGTATGGAGCCTCTTCATGCGATTCTCACTTATATGACCTAGACGACAATGCCACATGTAGGTAGGACTTAACTCATTAAGTCGAGGCCTTTTAGCACTTATATTACGCAGCGGGTGCATCATCAAGATTTAAAATAAATAACCCATTCACAATGGATGCAGAAGCCACAAACATGCCATCTTTAGAGATCACACAACCATTGTTTTCACTCTTAAAGAATAACCATCCTTCATCAAACATGAAGGTGACACAATGTTTCGACTCAAGCTAGGAACAAAATAACAATTATTCAATTCCAAAATAAATCCCGACGGGAGGTGGAGTTGCATCGTCCCAACGCTCAAAGCAAAGCAACTCTTGCATTATTGCCCACGCGGAAGTCAACTTCTCCCCTTTCCAACGCTTCTACTTCTTATCATTCCTTGCATCGTATTGCAAATATGAGCAACCGATCCGTACCAAATACCCAAGAATTGATATAAGAATCGGCAAAGGAATATGTTCGTAACATAAACAACAAGTGTACAAGCGGCGGGAGTATCTTTACCACCGCTATCCTTCTTGGATGCTAAGTACGACTTTGCGGTTTCTCAACCAAATGACCTTTCTTACCACAATGAAAACACAAAGAATCGGTGGTTGGTCGGCTGGGGCTCGGAAGGAGGCTTTGGCTTAGAGGTCTCACCCTTAGCCTTTTTTTTCCTTCTTCTTCTTCCAATAAGGATTGCCCCTTTTCTTAAAATTAGGCTTGTTTTGGACCGCCATCACATGGCTACTGCTAGCACCTTTCTTGATGTCACCTCTGCTGTCTTCCGTGCAAGCATAAGGCAACTCACTTCAAGATCGGCATCACATGCTCTCTTGTAAGCGGTTTTCTCGAAGAAGGTGCATTATCAGCAGTGCTCTTACGGTAAGGGGTGTCTAGAACATCTTCCTTTTTCTCAGCCACGAGAACAATTCTCAGGTAACGGATCCAATCCGCATAGTTTGTTCCATTCAACTTATCTTTCTCAAGAACCGAACACAAAGTAAATGGTTGATTGTTTGGTGCCATTTATCTACAACAGGAATAATGCAAAATACTATGACAATGTATCCAAGATAGAGTAAAAACATATTAACATTTAATAGAATGTACTCCCACTAAAATCAATATCCCTCAATTGAAACTTAGTGATTCAAGACCCACAACTAACAAGTCAACTAGTGAGCTTTTGCATCACCGCTAGAAGACATGGTAGATCGGTAAGCAACTCTTTGCTAATCATATCACATATGACTCTTGTTGTTGGGCAGCATCTCTATGCTAACGCCAACCTGCCATGCTCCAAGATCTCTAACCGTTAGGATGATCTTGTTCAAGTAACCAAACCTTTCGCAGTAAGTATCGATCACGAACACGCCTAGTCATGGAAAACCGGTGGTACCCTAATTTCATAGACCCACCATCGATTGTACAAGACTTATGACAAAGGCAAGGTTTGGGGAAGCATCAAAACTTAAAACATTTGCCGAGGGATCGTTCTACTTCACTATCATATGTAGACAAAAACATAGTCGCGTGAAAGTAGAACACGATAAGAATGTCATAAAATAGTTGTGACTTATCACATTTGGGGATCTCCATCTCCAATCTCGTTCATCATGATGATCTCCATCTCCATGATCCAAGTATGCCATCCTCACGTTGTGCAAGTCATGAATTAATTGCACACATGCATCTCATACACATACTCTTTCCTAGAAGGAAAAGAGAAGGATGAATCTTAATCCTAGTCGGTTTAGAAGGAGGAATCCTATTCCTAGTCAAACTCGGACCGACGATCGGTGGAAGATCAAATCTACCACCACCGCAACTTTCGCATCACATGCGCCCGACCAGGACATGACCTAGGTTTGATTCGATCAATCTTATTGATCTCTAACTCGCCATGGCGGGTTTACATGTATCACTTAACTCCGATGGCGGAATTCGACCGGTAGGAGTAGATCGAACAAGACGGTGCGGCAAGATCACGAACCGAGATCAAAGACTCATCAACAACCGCGCATATCACCATATGCACATATCCGAATCTATAACGACACAAAGATCGGCTCGATACCCTTTGAAGGAATATGGGATCGCCACGCCAGCGAGAAAACAAAACTTTTCTACCCATAAACCAAGAATCTACCGCTAGTTATAGATCACAGGATTACCTCTAGACGCCAAGCAGTGCGGCGGAAGCGCCGACTCTCGACGTAGATATGCAGCGTCGCAAATAGTGCCGTCTTGATTTGCGTGGTCGCCCCGTCCACGTCCGGCCCTCCTCGTGCGGTTCGTCCTTGTGCTCAGATCGTCCTCCTTGTGCGGTTCGTCCTTGTGCTCCGGATGCGGCACCTCGGAGGTATCCCACACGTACGGGGAGGAAGCGATGCGCCCCCGACCTGCTAGGTCCGCGAGGAGCAAGAGGCGAAGGCGTGAGCGGCGGCGGCGGCGGCGTGGCTTGGACTCCCTTGGTCAGCCCGCGCCCACCTCTCATTATATAGTCGTTCCTAACAGGCTCCCGATTTGGAGTCGTATTAGAAGTAGGAATCCTATTCCTAGTCCGTTTAGAAGTAGGAATCCTCTTCCTAGTCCGTTTAGAAGTAGGAATCCTCTTCCTAGTCTGTTTAGAAGTAGGAATCCTCTTCCTAGTCTGTTTAGAAGTAGGAATCCTATTCCTAGTCCGTTTAGAAGTAGGAATCCTCTTCCTAGTATTAGAACTCTAAGCCTCGTCCAATTCGGATCAAATCCGAATTGGGCCTCCTTTCCTTTAAGCGTGCGACCCTATGGGCTCACGCACACATAGACATGGCCCGAAAGTACTCCTACTTTCGACCAATAGTTGACAAATGGCCTCTAGCAAGACGTGACAACTCCCATGTGTACGCAATGATCATATCGGGCGAACCACACAAACCATATACTCGTTATTCCCTTGCCACACGATATTTGGTCCAACTCGTGAGTTAACACTTAACCCAAGCACGGCCATGCATTTCTTGATCCAATCAATCGAGTGGTCATATGATATCTCTCTCTCATGGAGAGGGGCAATTCCATCTTGATTGACTATGTCTCACAAAGCATGTTTCGACAAACCCGAAGACCACCTTTATAGCTACCCAATTACGGAGTAACGTTTGATAGTCCCTAAGTAGGTCGTTTCACATTTTTGAGTACATACGACAATCTCGTGTCTAAGGACATAACGTAAATGATGTGTAAAGAGATAATAATAACATCTCATGTCGGGTCAATCCCGGCCCCATGTCATACATGTGCCCACACTATTAGTTTGACATCTCCATGTCTATGACTTGTGAAACATAGTCATCAACTAATACATGTGTTGATCTAATATTCATGTGTGTTCTCACATGAACTCCGATCGAGGACAATTATTGAATAACCATACAAGTAAAGAGTCTCACAAACAATTCACATAATTGCCAATCGATACAAGTTGTCTTTAATGGATATTCATGAACACATAATATATCATGGATACAAGGTGATATAATCATCTCCATGATTATCTCTAGGGCATATTCCCAACATGGCTTCCCCGTAGGGTCAACTCGTTCACCGTTTATGATGTGAATGGCTATCGCCGCACGGAAGCTACGAGGAGAGTCGGCCCAACCGCAAAACAACATGCACCGGAGTTAAATGCGCCCGGCTTTGGATAAGAAGGACTATTACGGCATAGTCGAAGAAATATATGAGCTCAACTTCGGGGTCCTAAAGAGCTCAAGCTAGTGGTATTCAAATGCCATTGGTTCGATCCCCGATGACACGAAAAAGTGGACCCTACGATTGGGCAAGTCGAAATTCAACAGGATTCCGTGATATGGAGGAGAGGATGTCTATATTGTGGCTAATATACACGCCACACAAGTTTATTACCTCCCATGGGCGTGCCAAAAAACACGAGGACCTTGCGGGTTGGTACCTTGTGCAAAGCGGTATCGCCGCACGGTAAAAAAGCTCGTTCAACGATGATGATTACAACCACGACCCAAACACCGAAGAGTTCTATCAACTTCGAGGGCCTAGAAGGGACGTTTGGAGATAGACATTCTTTTTATTGATGGGCATGGAAGTAGACAACGCCATCGATGAGGACGAGGGTGATGAGGTGCGGATGCTAAGGACACGCAAATTCTTGAATGATGGAGGCCGGTGCGCTTGAAGGAGCCGTGGAGGGCGATGCACATGCCGAGGACGATACGAGATGATGAGGATGGTGACATTGATGACTACAATAGTGGTAGCGATAGTGATGACTACATGCCCGACTTTAGGCATTCGGGAGATAATTTCTAAATCATGTAATACTATTTTGTTATTATTGTTACCTTTCAATTATATTTCGTTCATTTTGCAATACTAATTGGTTTACTATTTGTCTTTGCGGGGACTCGACAAAATGCCGGGCGGAAGGCGGCAAGCGTCGACAGGGGTCGATCCCTCTACGCGAGACCCCCCACCCTCCCCCCACGCCGACGCAGGAGGAGGCCGACGAGGAGAAGGCCGACGAAAGCGGCACGACGGTGGAGACGTCGGCGGCCCGGCGTCGCCCGTCCACGAGGAGGCTTGAGTTTGTGTCGTCGTCGGGCTAGCCCTCGTCGGGCCAGACCCTCGTTGGGCCACACCGCCGGACTCGGACTCCGTGTCGAAGAGACACTGTCGAGACGTCCTCCTCGAGTGCCCGGCGGGAGGTCTACCAAAGCGGGGCCTCGAAGCCTCCCATAGGGGCGATCCCTTTCCCCGCCGCCCGGTGATTCGACCGCGGTGACAAGTAAGTAGCCATTGATATTTTCACTACTTGTTCATATGACATGTTGCAAATCAAACTTGGACTAACAATTTGTCTTAATGGCTCGCGGCAAGAATGGTTGATTGTAAGCGGAGGGGCAGTTAAGCGCCATATCAATGGCATCCGAGCCTGGCCGATTAAAGAGAACTACCCCGGCACGGTGACCGTCGGGTCGTAAGGGAGGTTCCATGGACGTGGGACCACTTCGTCAGCGTGGAGGAGGGCGCCCTTGCCGAGAAGATCAAGACGGACTTTTGGGTGAGTCTCAGTATGCAAGATTACTTCACGTCGTTTAAATACTATGTTTCTTAAATAATTGAATGATACATGTTTTACGTATGCGGAACTACTTCACGTGCGGCGAGGCGGGCAGAGGCGTGGCGCTAGAGTGCGGGGCGAGGTCCGCCGAGACCGACTCAAGGACTGTACCACGAGGCGCGTGCTTTGTGCATCACCTCCTTCAACGCCCGGCGTGCTTGGCAAGGTGTTGAGGAAGAACGGCAGGGGAGATGATGCTCGAGGGAGACCGACCTCACCGGGGACCCGGTACATCCAGGTTCGTAGAGAACGCATTTATTCGATTCCTTCAATGAAAAATAAGCGGACTTCCATTAATCCTCTGCTATGTCATGCGAGATGTGTCGGAGTGGTGCGGCAAGTACAAGGATTTCTTTGGGAGGCCATTGTGGACAAGTGGCTCTTGGGCGAGGCGACGAGACCAAGAGACTCCGTCGGAGATGTCGCTTGGAGATGCGGGCGCTCCACACCACCAAGGAGCGTGCCCCTCCCGGTGTATATGGATAGATGGGTGCGATTCTGTTAATTTTTTATTCAAGTGCTCAAATCTCTTCACTTCTAACCATCTCGTGTTCTCCTCGCGATCGGCTTCGCGATGAAAACCGGCCAGTCGAAACGTGCGCGGGGTGGGCCTTGACTCACGGTGGCGAGAAGCGGCCGGCCAACGTCTACGACCCGGCGAGAAGGGGCGGCGTACACCAACGCCGGTGTCTACCCCAAGCTTACCCGATGCGCGGGGGCCAAGCGGCGCTATGGGGCGACCGATCCGACCAGCGCCCCTAGACCGAGACACGGTGATGAGGTTGGGAGGAGGGAAGGCAAAGCGGCACGGCGGTTCTAGATGGCCTTGGCGGCGATCAACCCGTCCTCGGTTGACGGGGCCGGCGTGATTCGCTCAGAGCACGACCTCCACCGACATCCCCATAGCACCTCGTGAGCTCCACGCAGATGATGCGGGACTTTCGGGTAACTTCGGTTTCATCGGTCGTTCACTCGGTTTTACACATGTCCGCTACCTATGCATTGTTTCAATGTTACGGTTGTAATATTGCAGGCCCGGATGGCGAGAGTTGGAGGCGCGGGGCGGCCCGGCGGCGAGTTTGAGGCCGAGGCGGGCGGCCCGAGGCGGCCCATCGGCGGGAGTTGGAGGCGATCCGAAGAATACTCGGCGCCGCCCGGTGCGGGGGCGTGGCGAGCTACTTCCGGGGCCTCGGATCCACGGTGTGACCCTGCCTCGTTGCCTCCCTCATTTGTTCGCTCCACCCCGTTTCCCATTCCTCCTCCCATGCAGGACTCGGTGAGTATATGTTGTTGTTTATTTATTTGGCCTGTGCGGCTCACTGCAGGTACTAATGAGATCGCCTCTTCTTTTGTGCAGCCACGGTCGGCGGGTTCGAACCCGACTCCTCCGGGTGGCCCTTCTCCACCCCATCCGGCCTATCCGGTCGGCCCGACTCCGCGGTACACGTGGCGGTGGCGTTCCTCCTCGGCAAAAGAGTAGCCACACTACGGGCTTCCACCGCCCCTCCACACCACGGGTGGGCGTTCGATCGCGCCGCCGCGGCACGGGTGGTATCCGGGGCAAGGTGAGGACTCTTCGCACTGGGGAGGCCACGGTTCGGGGGCCGTGAAGTTGAGGTGGTGGTGATGGATTTATTTTCGATGTTGGACATGTTGCCTTTGTGATGGATCTAGTTTCGATGTTGGACATGTTACATTTCGTTTGGATGTTGGACATGTTTAATTTTTGTTTGGATGTTGGACTATATGTGTGAATTTGTGATATATGTGGATTATATATGTGGATTTGTGAAATATGTGGATTATATATGTGAATTGGTGATATATGTGGTCTATGATATATATATGAATGCTTATGGTATATGTATGTGTTGATGGAGGCCGTGAATCAATAGAAACAAAAAAATTTCCCGGCTTTGCCAAGTCGGCACTTTCGGCAAAAAGCTGGCAAATGCGGCGAGGAATGGCGGATTTGCCGAAAGTGCAAAAAGGCGGGCACTTTCGGCAAAATGACCATAACTTTGCCGAAAGTGCGGCGACGCACACTTCCGCAAAGTGCATTTTGTTTTTCGTAAAATAATTACTTTTCTTAGAGTGCTTTGAGATACGGCACTCGGCAAAGTTTTAAAAAAATACAAATCTTTGCCGGGAGTGCCGGGCGTTCGGCACTCTAAGAAAAAACTTTCCATATTCTTGGCCGACGTCGGGTTCCGAATGCCCGACATGGCACTTCGGCCCGAACCCTTAGCTCTTACCGAGTTTTGGCACTCGGCAAAGACTTCGTTTGCCGGAGTCAATCTTTTTAGAGTGGGGTTCGCCGAGTTTGGCGGTCGGCAAAGCCTTTGTAGAGTGCAAAAGCGTCTTTGCCTAGTCGCCGTCCACACTCGGCAAAACGCATAGCGATTTCTGTAGTGCAAATACACATGTATATCCATTTAACTATCTTGAGCCATCGTCCATCATTGAATCTATGACCCTAGATTTTCTTATACTTCTTCTCATCGTATTTCGGTATGTTGAAATCTGATTTTCCTTTTTATTTATTTTATTTCAAAAGCAAGTATTTAATTTATTATTTTATTCAAGCAAATCTTGTAAAATGCGTAGCTTCGCCGCCAGAGCTCGAATTCGGTGATCTTTACGTACGTGTGATCGTAGTGACGTATAGATTAGTTTTATAAGCTTTTCAAACTGTTTTTCCCTTTGTTGGTGTGCTGTTCTAATGATAGTCTTGTTTGTCATGCATGATTGGATCTATTTGTTTGTGTGTTCTTTGATTGGAATCGAGGTAGACGGTGAGCTTTACGTTGATGATCTAGAAGAAGTTGTTGATCAAGAAGGAGTTCTATTGAAGACTTGGACTTGAAGAAAGGATCTCTATTTAAGGCAAGTATAGCATGGGACTATCCTTGTTACCTATTCACTATTAATCACTTAATCATATGCATGTGTCTAATTTGACAACCTTAAGGACATCCTAGCCGGTTATCTTGTTCATTGAATCCTATGGGTTATTGCATATGGGTAGTTTTGCTAGTGCTCTACATAAATAATTATGATATGAATATATGAAGTGATGGTTAAGAATTGAATGTTGGCAACATGACTTTAGAGTCGAGCTCATGCTTTTACATGATGCTCTCGGACTCTCCATAAGGACTTATCCGTCGTGATCATCCAGGGATATACAAGATACAGCTATGGGGGTCACATGGCTCGCTCTAGTCGTTCGGGGGATAGTGTTTACTTGTGTCGGTGGTTACCAAAACGGAAGAGAATGGGTTGTAGCCCTATCGCTATCAGGCATATTTAGATAACCCCTTTGAAAGGCTTTTATATGATTCTTGATGTTTTGGGTCTAGCTAACCCATTGCATTTGAGGATCATGACCCGTAGTGAAAGTGTACACCTCTGCAGAGTATAAACCGTTATAACAGCCCGTGTTCGCGGTCATGAGCGGCCTTGGAGACATTACGTAATAAAGATGATCTTGAGACATGGACATGAGATGATGATGATGATGATGGAACCGAATGACGATGGACTGTCATGAGAACGATACCTATGATGATAATGTGGGCTAATGGGTTAAGCATAACTTAATGCTAAATAGATGCTAAAACTTTGACTTACTAAAATGCTTATCGCAGCTTAAACCGATGTGTCAAGCCTTTTGAGCCTCATAACCCCATGTTATGCTTGCGGAGTTCGACATGGACTCACCCTTGCTATTTCCCCACACCTCGGGAAGGAGTTAGGCTTGTGATCAACCGGTCGGTCGGTCCTGTGGAGCCTACACCGTAAGAACAGTGTCTTTCCATTTGTCCGCTAGGCGAGGTTATTTTCTTGTTTATTAAGTTTTCGTTATGTTTTAAGCATTGTGAATTGATACTATCATTTATTTGTAAACTATATGTGAGATTTGACTTCGTGGCTCACATATAGCATCATCTGGTTTTGTTTTTAAAACCGGTGTTACAAAGGTGGTATCGACTCCGTCCGATCGTAGAACGCAAGCCTAGTTAGAATTGGGACGTCTTTGCTTTCTTTCATCCTCGGTTGGTGCGAATCTTGCAAGACCCGGTACCCGGATCAACATGCTCAAGTGGAATATGGATGCACTAAGTGGACACATCCTAAGTATAAGAGTTATTGGAGCATAGAAGTTGGAAGATAGTCAACTAGAGCTTGGCGTAAGTAAGGAATATCATGAGGAAGTTCTTGATGAGATTGATGAGTGGAAAAGTCATGTTGGACTACCAAGGATCAATGAAGTGGAGGACGTGTCCCGCCATCCACACGCAAAAGGTGTTACCCTGGATGTCGCCTCAATCACACCGTGTTTAGGTAGGAATTTATGTCCCTCATATAACAAAACGTTAGTAGCGAAAGTTGAGTCATTGTTTGATCTGTGCAACTCTATTGCTTTGTTGAATTGTTATTATGCATATGTTTGTCTTGGATCTTTGTATTGATTGGTATGATCTTGTTGGTTTATCCACAATTTCATTAGTTCATAGGCTTAAGGTTTAAGGAATTAGTGTAATAAATAGTCGGGTTGGTTTTCTTGTTTCTGCCCATCCTGTTTTTTTTTGGAGCAATCTGATTTCTTTGGCTTATACCTCTATCATTGGATAAGCAAAAATTATGGAATAATTCTGGACTACAGTAGACTTCCATATCTTTATCGGAGCGCAAAAGAATCACCTTCATATCCTGTCTGGTTTGAGAGTTATGAAAATCACAAGATGATGCAACTGCGCTGTCAGAAATCTGGAACAGATTCGGTTGTGTGCTGTTTTCGACAAACTTAAGTGCTTAATCTGGAAAATTCTTTTATAAGAGGGTTGTAGAGAACTTCATAAGCTTTCCAACGGTGTAAAGCAGGACCCTATTGGATTAACAGAGCTCGAGTTAATAATATTTTACTGGACTGAAATTTTTTCTACTCGCGAGGAATTTCAGAGTTACATGCTCTTGCATATGCTGGGAATTTTTCTTGGATGTCGGAAGGACATTACAATGGATAATTCACAGCGAGAACACTTATGATACCCCTTGTTGATCCCCTAGTTAATTCTTTCTTAAGGGGGTAGCCACTTGAAGAAGTTACGAGCATGAAGGTTTCATACATTCTAGATCTTCACCCGAGAGGATTAAGCCATCTTATGGTTGAGATATCAACATTGAGCACATGCATCTTTCACTCAAGATTGATGATAGAGGGATTGTCTATAACGAGCTTGTGTGCTTGACATGATTGGATTATGTCTCAAGCTATCACAACACTTTGGAGTTCAACTTATAATTCAAGATAATTTAGCAATAATGACATAGGAATGTGTTGCATGTTGGACTTCTCTACAGTTGTTCTATGATGAATTGCATGGAGAACTCTAGAGAAAGGTGTTGAGTTGAAGTAGTTTAAGAATGCAAGAGTGTCTCCTTGGAATGATATGATTCTAGTGGAGGTTGAAGGAAAGTTTGGCTAAGTCTCTCAGGATGTTACTACAAGAGAAGATATTAAGTGTGGTTGGATGTCAAGCTGATGTATATGAGTGATGTCTACCAGGATTGTAGGAATCAATAGGACTGCTAATTTGGTTTGGAGTTGCATGTTCTGGATGGATTGGGCTAATAAAGTGTTGTGACTTGGAAAAGGTGATGCTAGATTAGCTATATGCATAAGTCGTTCTTTGATGCCCTTAGCAAAGAAGAGTTATCTTTGAGAAGATTCGAACGACACCACAAGCCAAAAGTTCAGATTCAAGGATTGAGCAACCAATCTTTTGAAGTTGGAGATTTGATAGTATGGATTAGAAAGTGATATAGCAAAACATCTTGAGGTTTATATCACCACAATTTGGAACCGTTGGGGACAAGGAATTGCCATACATTGAACTCAAGATGGTCTTTACGAGAAGCATGAAGAATATGAGTGTGAAGAAGTACGCTAGCACAAGACAAGTGGCCTAATAGTTCGAAAAATAACAAGAATTAGCTTGGAGATACTTGAAAGTTATTTAGTGTGCGTGTCAAAATCAAGGGATAAGAAAGCATGTTATTTGGAGAAAGAATGATAATAGGTATGCAGTGCTAGATGGAATCCTTTGCCAAGAATATGAAGTTAGTCCGATGCAATAAAAGAAGATTCAACTTCAGACCATACACATCTTTTTGATCCCAAGTTTCGAATCTCGGGACGAGATTCATCTTAAGGGGGGTAGATTTGTAACACCCCAAATTTTGCCTCTTTTGAAAATAGAATAAAATGATTTATTAATGTATTTTTGTGCTCATTAAATATAGGAAAATAAATATTTTTGACAAAATAAAATTTATCATAGGAAGTAGAAATATGTTTGAGCATTCATGCTGGTGCATATTGTTTATTGAGTTGAGTGGCTTTGATCCAAAACCCAAACTGATTTAAATTGCTTTTGAAAAGAATTTTGAAATTTCCTTTTCGAAAATCTGTTTCAATTAAAAGAAAAGAATTATTTTCTCCCTCTTTGTTCCCAGCCGAGCATGGCCTTTGGCTATTTCCTTGGCTGTTTCCTTCTTTACGTCACTACCGTAAACTGGATATTTTGTGAGAGTGAAAAAAAGTCAATTTAAAAAACGGTTTTACTCTCACGAAAATAATGCGTGAGTACACCGTCATCTAATTACTTCTCACAGTATTATACTCATGAAATACACACTTTCATGAGAGTTAAATCGCGGATTGTTTTCATGAGAGTTTGCCGTGAGAGTCACCCTCATGAAAAATAACATCAAGTACTGCAGATTTGCATCGCTATTTTCATGACAGTTTTTTTGTGGTATTTCGTGAGAGGCCACCTTCACAAAAGTTATTTTGTGAGTGTAAAGGGTATTTCGTGAGCTGACCATCATGAAATTATTTCATGAGAGGAACGATATTTCGTGAGAGTTTACCATCACAAATTTAATTCATGAGAGTTGAGGTATTTTGTGAGAGTTCACTAGCATGCAATTATTTTATGAGAGTTAAGGTTTCATGAGAGAACACCCATCACGAAAAATATGGTAAGCCATCACAAAAGTATGATTTCCTGAGAGTCAATACCATCATGAAAATTACACAATCGGAGGATCTCACACCAAAATTCAAATACACACATGATCCAAATGTCAATCCAACACACATACAGCACGATCCAATATATGCATATATGCGTCTGATTTCAACTACAATACATTCTAACTCCATCAAAGTGTCCATCCATTACACTAAAGGCTTACAACTCATAGTTCTAGACATCCAACATGACAAGTTACAACACATAGCGCTAACCATCCAATGTGACAAGTTCCAGCACAGGTCCTAACCATGTTCAGTTTTACTCACATCAATTGCATCGGTTGTCAACTTTTTTGGATCCGTACTTCATTACAATATATGCATTCAGAGCGCTAGTCTTCTTGGAGCCAAACATATGTTCCTACATGATCACAAAATGAATAAAGTTATTATTGGATAGGCTGAGAACATAGCTGGAACATAGCTGGAAGATAATTTAAATTAACATAGCTGGATGATAATTTTGTTGGACCTCATGAAACAAAATAGCCACCATGAGCTCTTTCTGACCAGAATGCAAAAGGCCTATTGCAATGAGGAAAGCAAACGACTTGAAAATTAACAGAAATCATGTAGTACCCTAATTTATTTGTCAGATCTACATTTAGAACCATCAAACTGCAACTGAACTACAGAAGAATTGGCATAAGCTATTGGCATCATCGTATTTCTAAAAACTAACACAAATAATCCTGCATAAATAAATGTAAATGGCATCATATATCTAAAAACAATTCAAGCTTTGCATCAGTTCTTACTAATTACAGAATATAATTGAATATTGAATACCAGGCCAAGTTATATATAGATCTGAAGATAGATATGTGGCAGGGGGAAGCACACTGTATTGTACCTATAGGGTGCTCTTGCTGTACGCAAGGCTAAAACTTCAGAAAAGGTGGGATTGGGAGTTTTGTATGGATCTTGCGAGATTGCCTCAATGCCAAGGTGGGTCAGAAGGTTGGGGAGGAGAGGATTGTTTGAGGCATGTCACCGTGGATCTGCAGAAGTGGGAGACGCACCAATGCACCGCTCGATATGTACACCAAACACTTTCAATGGCGCTGGCTAGATTCGAGACGACCTGAACTGTAGATCAAGAACATACCAAATTAATCCGTCAATACGAGTGGATAAAGAACCAAATCGATCTGGGAAGATGAGAGAACTAGATGAAGAACCAAATCAATTTGGGTAGATGAGAAAAGAGCGCCTGTACCTACGCCGCTGCCGCTAAAGTGAAGGAGTGAATCTTGGAGTCGCCGGCGCCGCCTCCTCACAACTCTCGAGCTCCCGGACTAAGGAGTGGTGGGGGCGCAGGGAAGTTGCAGTGGTTGGAAACCGCGTCGCTCGTGATGAGCGCACCGAAGGAGCAAATCGCAGCTGCGGCACGGGGAGGAAATCGCAACGGCGGCCGCTGCCGCTCTCGCTCGCGCGATGGGAGACCGCGATGGGTCACGAGGGAAGCGTTGCTGGATGGGGCCTCTAGCCTCACGCCGCCGTAGGAGCCGTGCCCCACATCGATCCGGCCGCCGGAGGACCTGTGCCCGCGTCGATCCGGCCGCCGGAGGACCTCGCACAGCGTCGATCCGGCCACAGGGCTGCAGCCCCATGCCATTACCGAAGGAACCCCACGACGCCACGGGCTACTTGCCACCGCGCCGTGCTGCCAGAGGGCCACGCCGTTGAAGGAGCCACCTTGCTCGATCTGCACAGCGAGAGAGACAGGGAGGGTTTATTTTTTTTGTTGGGAAGAGACAGGGAGAGTTGTGCGGGCGGCTGAGGGAGGTTGAGTTGAGTGGGAGGCTGAGAGAGAATATAGAAAGTTAGGGTTTTGGAGGGATGAAGGTGCGCTTATATACCTGCAATTTTGATCCAACGATCCTCATTCATCAAGGGTTCATCTAACGGCTAGAATAGATCAGGCCGCATAGTACTGGCCCAAGCAACGTTCAATGGGCCAAATACTGCTGGCCCGAAAGTGAGGAAAGCAATTTTCATGAGAGTCTATATCATCATGAAAAATATATTTTTTAATTTCTCATAGCTGTGTGGCTTTGTGCGCTTTGCAGTGTGCTATCAGCGTCAAACTTTTTTCTGAGGCATCTACATAGCATGTGTGAAGGCACCACTAAGTTTGAGAATTTTCTAAAATTGTTTGGTAATTTTCTCTCGATTATTTTAATTACCGCACGACTTCTCCCAAGTAATTATACGTTGAGCTGCGACCACCCCTAAAAAGACCGAAACGGTGCCAAACTTTTTCGCAAGAAGGTCTCTTTTGCCCTAGGAGGCAAAACTTGTGGAGGCCGGTGCGAAATTATTGTGTTTTCAAAGTGTAATTCAACATATTTTCGTCGCGACGCCGCACGTAGAAAAATACAGTAATTCCAAAAATAACTAAAAAACTTAGGATTTTGCGTGGGGCCATATTTTTGGGTGTAAATGATCACAAAAAAATTTGAGAAAGTTTGGACATAGGCTGAGAGCGCAGACATGCTTCACAAGTGGTACATGGAACCTTTCACCTAACCCTATCCATACACTTAGATTTCTCATGGTTGTGCGAACCAGGCGCTTTGCAAAGTATGCTATCGGCCTCAAACTTTTTCTCGAGGCTTCTACATGTCATGTGTGAAGGCACCGCCAAGTTTGAGAATTTTCTCGAATTGTTTGGTAATTTTTTCTCGATTATTTTAATTAGCGCGACTTCTTCACGTAATTATACGTTGAGCGCGACCACCTCCGAAAAGAGTTAAAATGGTGCCAAACTTTGCCTCAAGGTCTCTTGTGCCCTAGGAGGAAAAACTTGTGGAGGCCGTGCAAAATTATTGTGTTTTTAAAGTGTAACTCACCATATTTGTCGCGACGAAGCGACGTAGAAAAATACTGAGTAATTTCAAAAATGAATAAAAAAACCTAGGATTTTGCGTGGGGCCATATTTTGGGTGTAAATGACCACAAAAAAATTTGAGGAAGTTTGGACATAGGCGGAGCAGACGTGCTTCACAAAGTGGTACATGGAACCTTTCACTTAGAACCCTATCCATACACTTAGGTTTCTTATGGTTGTGTGTCCCGCGGCGCTTTGCGGTGTGCTATCGGCCTCAAACTTTTTTCGAGGCATCTACATGGTATGTGTGAAGGCACCGTCAAGTTTGAGAATTTTCGGGAAACGTTTGGTAATTTACTTTGATTATTTTAATTACCGGTGCAACTTCTCCCTGTAATTATACGTTGAACCGCGACCACCCCCGAAAAAACTTGAAACGGTGCCAAAGTTTGCGCAAGGTCTCTTGTGCCCTAGGAGGCAAAACTCGTGGAGGCCGGTGCTTAAATTATTGTGTTTTCAAAGTGTAACTCACCATATTGTGTTTTCATGATGTTTTTATGGCATTTTCGTGAGAGTGAACCTTCACGAATGGATTTCATGAGGCTTTGGTATTTTCATGAGAGTTGACCTTCACGAATAGATATTGCTACCAAGTTTGCATCGGTGTTTTCATGATTTTTTTTATGGTATTTAGTGAGAGTGAACCTTCACGAATGGATTTCATGAGACTTTGGTATTTTTCATGAGAGTTCACCTTCACGAATGGATATTACCACCGAAGTTTGCATCGTTGTTTTCATGACTCTTTTTATGGTATTTCATTGAGAGTGAACCTTCACGAATGGATTTCGTGAGACTTTGGTATTTTCATGAGAGTTCGCCTTCACGAATGGATATTGCCACCAAGTTTGCATCATTTGTTTTTCATGACTCTTTTTTATGGTATTTTTCGTGAGAGTGAACTTTCACCTAATGGATTTCGTGGAGACTTTGATATTTTTATGAGAGTTGACCTTCACGAATGGATATTGACACCAAGTTTGCATCGGTGTTTTCATGAGTGTTTTTATGGTATTTCATGATATTAAACCTTCACGAATGTATTTCGTGAGACTTTTGTATGTTCGTGAGAGTAATCCTTCACGAAAACAAGCGATTTTTTCATGACGTTGTGTAGAGTACTCTCATGAAAATACGTTTTGCGGCGGGATTTACATCACTCTCATGAAAATATTAGTTTCATGAGAGTTTATTTTTCACTCTCACGAAAAATCGCTCCTCTCACAAAATATCCGGTTTACGGTAGTGCGTAGTGCAGCCCAAGATGTCTCTTTTTGCGGCCCAACATCGCATTTGGTGCTCCCTCCCTCTGTTTCACTGCCACCGAGACCCGTTGTGCAGCGTCAGCCATAGTAATCTTGGTCACTATGGAAACCAAGCTGCTGCTTTCCTTCCTTTCATCCAAACGTCCGTATCCCTCTCAATCTCCCTCGTTTTCCATCTCGAACATCTTTGGCCTATGCAGCAGCACCCAGGCCGACCAAAGACAGAATCCGGTTCGTGTTTGAGTCGGACACTAGAAGCGAGGGCCTCCACCGAAGTCCGCCTCGAACCCCGACTCCCCTCGTCTCTGCGTGTCTCCCAAGCAACCCCGCCCCATAAATAGCCGCCGAGCCCTAAGCGCCGTTGTTGGACTTTGCCGCCGCTGTTGCCTAGCTTCGCCACCGCGGTTGCCGCCGTCCGCCTGTCCGAGCTGCACACGTCGTTCATCTGCCGTTCGGATCTTCTTGTTGACCTAGTTCAACCGCAAGAAGCAACAGCCCATGCCGTATCGAACCGCATGTCCTTGCCGTGCGTTCATCGTCGTCCAAAAATCCCTAGACTCTTGGAAAACTAGCCGCCATCGCTGGACTTGCCGCAGGAGCACGCAACTGCTGCTCGATCATGTTGGATAAAAAGGTCGTGATTTACAAAGGTGAGCTGCGCCTCCAATTATTTTCCATATAATTTATTTGGATACCTCACACATTCTAGACGTAGTATGTGCTTGCATGTGCAACGTTCATCCTGTCTCGTCAAGCTTTCATCATCTAGCTAATTCTGGTCTTTACGTACATGCATATACGTACATCCTCACCAAAAAGCAAAGCACCAGGCCTAGTGGCCTGCCTGTCAGTTTTGCTCTTGCTTAGCTTGCTGACATCATGATGATCTCACATAGGATTTCTTGCCGTTTTCCTTTACAAAACTAAATCCTCAAATACAATGCAAATACACATGTATATCCATTTAACTATCTTGAGCCATCGTCCATCATTGAATCTATGACCCTAGATTTTCTTATACTTCTTCTCATCGTATTTCAGTATGTTGAAATCTGATTTTCCTTTTTATTTATTTTATTTCAAAAGCAAGTATTTAATTTATTATTTTATTCAAGCAAATCTTGTAAAATGCGTAGCTTCACGGTTTGTAGCTCGAATTCGGTGATCTTTACATCCGTGTGATCGTAGTGGACGTATAGATTAGTTTTATAAGCTTTTCAAACTGTTTTTCCACTGTTGGTGTACTGTTCTAATGATAGTCTTGTTTGTCATGCATGATTGGATCTATTTGTTTGTGTGTTGCTGATTGGAATCGAGTAGACGGTGAGCTTTACGTTGATGATCTAGAAGAAGTTGTTGATCAAGAAGGAGTTCTATTGAAGACTTGGACTTGAAGAAAGGATCTCTATTTAAGGCAAGTATAGCATGGGACTATCCTTGTTACCTATTCACTATTAATCACTTAATCATATGCATGTGTCTAATTTGACAACCTTAAGGACATCCTAGCCAGTTATCTTGTTCATTGAATCCTATGGGTTATTGCATATGGGTAGTTTTGCTAGTGCTCTACATAAATAATTATGATATGAATATATGAAGTGATGGTTAAGAATTGAATGTTGGCAACATGACTTTTAGAGTCGAGCTCATGCTTTTACATGATGCTCGGACTCTCCATAAGGACTTATCCGTCGTGATCATCCAGGGATATCTGATGATGACTATGGGGGTCACATGGCTCGGCTCTAGTCGTTCGGGGGATAGTGTTTACTTGTGTCGGTGGTTACCAAAACGGAAGAGAATGGGTTGTAGCCCTATCGCTATCCGGCATATTTAGATAACCCCTTTGAAAGGCTTTATATGATTCTTGATGTTTTGGGTCTAGCTAACCCATTGCATTTGAGGATCATGACCCGTAGTGAAAGTGTACACCTCTGCGTAGAGTATAAACTGTTATAATGGCCGTGTTCAGCGGTCATGAGCGGCCTTGGAGACATTCTGAGAATAGAGATGATACTTTGAGACATGGACATGAGATGATGATGATGATGATGATGATGATGATGATGGAACCCGAATGACGATGGACTGTCATGAGAACGATACCTATGATGATAATGTGGGCTAATGGGTTAAGCATAACTTAATTCTAAATAGATGCTAAAACTTTGACTTACTAAAATGCTTATCGCAGTTAAACCAGTGTCAAGCCTTTTGAGCCTCATAACCCCATGTTATGCTTGCGGAGTTCGACATGGACTCACCCTTGCTATTTCCCCACACCTCGGGAAGGAGTTAGGCTTGTGATCAACCGGTCGGTCGGTCCTCGTGGAGCCTACACCGTAAGAAGAGAGAGTGTCTTTCCGCCATGCGCTAGCCGAGGTTATTTTCTTGTTTATTAAGTTTCGTTATGTTTTAAGCATTGTGAATTGATACTATCATTTATTTGTAAACTATATGTGAGATTTGACTTCGGGGCTCACATATAGCATCATCCAGTTTTGTTCTTAAAACCGGTGTTACAGATCCTCCTCGTACTTTTTGAGGCAAAAAAAAATTCCCTTTATTTTAGATATTTAGCTTTTGATGATCGAAACCATAGGTCATCAGCCGTCATGTTGGTATATTTTCGGATCCATTTAACAAGCAAGCAATCATTCATGATTCGAGTATTAATGATCCCCAATCCACCTTGGTCTTTTGGTTTGCTGACCATTTCCATTTTTGCCATATGGTACCTAAACTTGTCCTCAGCCCCTTGCCAGAGGAAGTTAGCTCATGCAATAAATTGGAATGGAGCTCAAACAAGTATTGGTTAGAATATGTTTCCTCCCGAGGTTAGCATTTTCCCTTTCCAAGGATCTAATCTTTTGATCATCTTGTGAACCATTGGTCCAAATACCCCGGCATTTAGATGTTTATAGCTCACTGGAATTCCTAGATATTTCATAGGAAAGTTCCCAAGAACACAGTTTAGCATATTTGCCTTGAGTTCTTTTTCCTCCTGAGGATAGCCAAAGACAAAGACTTCACTCTTATGATAGTTTATCTTTAGACCAGAGAGCCACTCAAAGCAATATAGAATAAGTTTCAGGTTAGTGATAGATTTTTCTGACCCATCAATCATCACTACTGGGTCATCAGCATATTGAATGTGCGAAACACCCCCTGGTATGAGGTCAGTCAAAACCTCAGTTAAGTGACCTTTTTCTACTGAGAGTGTAGCATTACCCCTAATGCATCTGCAACTAGATTAAAGAGTAGAGGAGAGAGTGGATCTCCTTGTCTTAAACCCCTGAACGTCCTAAATAGTTACTTCTTTCCCCATTAATGTTAATGCAAACTCTCCCATTTTTAACAGTGCTCATGACCCAACTTATCCATTGAGCAGCAAACCCTCTTCCAGCCATGACTTGTTGGAGAAAATCCCATCTCACACGGTCATAGGCTTTTTCAAAGTCTATTTTGAGGATAAGGCCCCTTTCCTTAGATTGGTGTAGCTCATGTAAGACCACCACACCTTCCAAAATGTTTCTCCCCTTAATAAAGCCAGTCTGGTTTTTATTGATGATCTTTTTAGCTACAGGAACCAGTCTATTGGTCAGGACTTTAGTAAAGATCTTGTAATCAACATTTAAAAAAATATGGGACGATCTGCTTTTTATAGTGTTTGCCTCTTGAATTTTAGGAATCAGAGAAATAACCCCAAAATTGAGTCTTTTAATATCCAGATCCCCATTCTAGAAATCATGGAACATTTTCATCAAGTCTTTGTTAACCACACCCTAGTAATTCTTATAGAAGTTTGACACTAAACCCATTAGGTCACGGAGTATGTGTTTTCTTTCATGCTCATGACCACCCCCTTAACCTCCTCCATAGAAAAAGGGGCGCTTAAATTGGAGCGGTCAAGTAGTCCCTACTATATATTCTTGTGGCAAAAAATTATCCCCCAAAGTTATTGAGCAGCTTTCATTGTGACCAAAAAGTTGCTTGTAATAGTTAACAACATGGTCAGTTATCTCTCTTTGGCCTCGATTTCCCCTTCATCGGAGTCTAGGAAAGCAATAGTTTTCTTCCTTCTTCTCCCATTAACAAATTGGTGGAAAAAATGGGTGTTTGCATCCCCTTGCAAAAGCATCCAATTTTTCCCAGCTTTTTTGCTTCCATTGTAACATCTCTGTCCTCCCCATCTCTTCCAACCTATTTTCTAATTCAATCCTTTCTTCCCACTCAAGAATGGATAAAAGTCTTTTCTCAGAAATCATATCTATTTCCTCCACCCTTTTGGAAATAGAAAGTTTCATTTCTTTTTGTTTTCCTATGTTTCCTAATTCCCAGCCCCTCAAAAAATTTCCTCAACATTTGTATATTACCATGCTAGAGATCTAAAGAATAAGAATCATCAACCGCTTTTGACTTTCCCTCTTCCCATTTATTTTTGATCAAAACCGAGAAATTTTCTCGATTCTAACCATTTTTCTTGGAAGAAGAAGTATTTAGATTTGTTATCCCTTTTTTTCCCGGGTGTAGAATTAAGGAAGAGTGGTTAGAACCAACTCTAGTCTTAGACCAAGCAAAACAATTGGAGAAATGAGAGTCCCAACAGGATGATGCTAAAATTCTATCCGGTTTGACGAGAGTTGGATGGTGTTGTTTGTTAGACCATGTAAATTTAGTCCCACTAATATGGATTTCCCTTAAATGAAGATCCCCAATGAAAGTGTTGAACAAGCCCATGAGTCTCGGGTCCCCTTGACCTTGGTTTCTCTCAGAGTTGTTCCTTATCAGGTTGAAATCCCCTCCCATGAGGATTGGCAAGCTGATGTTAGAGCAAAACTCTCTAATCTCATTCACAAACTCCCCTGTTATCATGTTGGGCAGGCCCATAAATGTTAAGGGCCCAAAATCTATAATTGAAAAGTCTATTTCTGATAAGGACAACCAAGAAATAGAAGTTCGAAAATTTTTGTTCTACCTCAAAATCATTTATTTTGACTCCAAACAAAAGGCCCCCTGAATGACCTCTAGCTGGAATCCAATCCCATCTAAAATCCCTATTTCCCCCTATTTCCTTTAAATCATTATTAGAGAAATCATGTTTTATGGTTTCTTGGATGAAAACCCCATCCAGGTCCTACCATTTCTCACTCCTATCCATGTGCACTCCCTCTAGCCCAACTCCCTCTACAACCGCCCTCTAGGGTCTCCCTCCCAGTTGGTGCAATGACCTCTCGAATATATCCTTTGCCACACGGAGTGATGCACGACAGCTCACATATTTATCCTCTCGTGGCATATGATGGCAGCGAGAGGCTACCCTCCTCTCCCCTAGCACGATGGCGATCAACTCCCCTCTCTAGTGCGTGAACCATCAGAAAAATGCGATTTTTCTATCAACGTATTTCTGTGTGTATTTTTCTAACGGTACACGCACAGAAAAATATTTTCCTGGCGGGATATGCATTTTTCTGTGTGTTTTTGCACGCTCAGACCTAATCCATTTTCCAGTAGTGTACTGTCTAGGATAGAGTTTTCTTTTTTTTAAAAGTGTTTTTATCATCAAATTATAAATCAAGGATGATGAATACTAGCATTTTCACGGTTCCTTTTTTTTTACGGACAAAGCCGGCAGTAATATAGTTATTATGATAATGTGTATATTCGTTACGATAAAATGCTCTCTCGGGCCAATGGTGATGAGTTTTTGAAAAGTTGAATGGTGACGAGTTACAGCACTAGTAACTGACGAGAACAACTAAACCGAGGCCGACGTGCCGTAAAAATGCAGTTTGATGCCACAACCCACGAAGCACAAGCACAAGCGACGGTCAAGCAAACCAACTGCCGAAACGTCATCGGCTCATGTCGTCGAGAGGACGATGCCCCTGCCCCCCTGGCCGTCCTTGGAGCACTCACTCACTACCGGCAGCCGGGCGGCTTTGTGTGCTCGGGGGGATGCATGGGTCAATGGATGGACGGTGTTACATGCGGCTCCTTTCAGATTGATTAGCACGCCGTCCACTTCATGATGCCCCCAAAGCAAATGTTCCAATCTCCGGCTGATTCTGCTGCTGATGTGATCCAGTCAGTCAGCGTACCACTACAGTAGTACTTGATGCGTGCTTAATAAATAAGCTCGGAGCGGCCTCACCCCCTTCAAGCTTGAGCTTAGCTTGCCCAGCTACTGTACAATACCAGGCCCCGTCCCATCAGCTGGCAAGCCACCCACTCTCGTTCACTATACAGTAGCTTCCTCCTGCTCCAAGTACAGCCACCGCCGCTCACCGGATCCAAGAAGAACGGCCGATGGATTCGCTCTCCTAGTCCTAACCAAGACGACGATCGAACGGCTCCATGTTTTGATCGATTTTGATGTGTTTATTATTGCTCGTACATAGTAGTATTTTGTTGCAGAAATTAATAGCAGCGGTCGATTAGGCCCTGAAGAGATTGACGGAAGAGAGTGAGCACCCGGCGCGGTGGCCGGCATGGAGCGCATGCCGTCCCCGCCGCGTGCTCGCTTCTCTTTCTGTCACCCTCTCCCTCGTCCTGGGCCGGCGACGACGCTCGCTGACTGTGGGGGTGCTCAGCTGGGTGACTCTAGACTACTCCTAGCTGTATCTTGCTCTGATCTGGGCAGCAGCTGCTGCCGCCTTCCTAGTGGCTACGACTTGTGCTAGTGGGGCGGCAGACGCTGAGACGCCACCACCGAGGCTGGAAGGGGGGCACGGGCTCAACGGAAACTGTGCCACGCAGACGCAGTCGCGAGATGGACGACACGCATGCTGCGAGCCTGCGAGGAGACGACGGCTTTTGCAGGCACCAAGGACATGTCACTTCATTATCTTCTAGATTTTCTAATATTTTTGCTCCCAATTTGATTCCTTTTGGTCAGGCTGTCGGGGGGCTACTACCGAGGAAGAGGATGAGGAGGCCGGCCGCCCGGGCATGGAGAAGAGCATCAGCCAAGAGTAGTAGTAAGTAGTACTTGGAGCTTGTGGTAGGTTTCCTTCCCAGTACACTGAAAAAACCATTTCCCAGGAAGAAGGGGCGAGAGCGAGCTTGCTGTGGTATGTACTAGGTTTTGTGGTACACTGAAAAATGATTGGGAGTACTAGCTAGTTTTATTTGCCGTTTATTTTTTGCTTGCATAGCAGTATGATGCTCCCGATGCAAGATTTCCTTCTCTCTCACTGATCTACTTACTCTCCGGTCTTGCTGCATCACCTCACCTTGGGAGCTGAATCAGGACATGCCGACGACAGTACACTGCGGCAGCGGCACTGTAAGGATTCAGGGGTGTTTAGTTGGTGAAATATTTTGGGTTCGGGAACTGTAGCAATTTTCGTTTGTATTTGGTAATTATTGTCCAATTATAGACTAACTAGGCTCAAAAGATTCGATCTCATACTTTTCAACCAAACTATGCAATTAATTTTTTTATTTACCAACATTTAGTGCTCCATGCATGCGTTAAGAGATTTGATGTGATAGGGAACTGTAGCACTTTTTGGGTTCCTGTAGAACCAACTAAACACCCCCTTAACAGAACAAAGAGCCTGTTCGGCCTGGCTATGGCTGGCTGATGCGTTCTCGAGAGAAAGGCGCATCTTTGACCTGTGGGCTGGCTGATCTTTGTGAGAGAAATTACTGGCGATTGGGCTGGCTGCGAACAGGGCCAAAGACTGCATCACTGCATCATTTCCCCCCCCCCCCTCTCCGCTTTCTTTCTTATGCAGCTCATCTTTGGCGATACTGTAGCCATTATTCTCGCTAGTTCTTGCTGTTCTGGCTCTTGCTTGCTCGGTTTCTTCTCGGTCTCGAGTTCTTGCTAGGCCATGGCGATCCAGGTGGTGGTTGCGCCAGTGCTAATAAACTCCTGTTAGCTCTCAAAATGGAGCGTGGAGGGCACCATGTGATGACCCAAATTTGGCAAAGACCGGGGACTCACCTTGTTTTTGCCAGATCTGGTTTGCATCTAAGGTAACTGAGTACCTTCTTCTTGTCTCTCTCTATCTACACACCGTCCACACATTTGGTCTTTTCATTCATGATTCCGGCTGCCCCCTTCTGCACGAATTTTCGTCTACTCTCTATACTAGTCATATATCATACATATCCTAGTCTCTCTTCCTATCAACCTCTCTCAGATACACGTATGAAGAGGGTTCATGGCTATTCTTCCTGTTCTTCAATCGTGAGTGACTCTTGTGATGCTGCTGCTTTCGTATCTTCAATTCGTCTTCTTCTTTCTCAGAATATGGGCGCCATGAATTAATAGGGAACATCATTTGCAAAGTTTACTTGACCAAGATATGCATGCACAGACCTTTCTTTCTGTTAGCTAACTGAGTTGTAATGCTATCTCTGAAGATATGTAAAGTTCTTTTGCATTGGTTCAATATAAATTAATAGATTGTAGCTTGTACAGTGGTTGCATGTGTTTACTGAATTTGGATGGACGAAGTTATGTTGGAGCTTTGGATGTTTAGAAGCTGCAATATTTCGTTTAAAACTTCACACGCTTTACCCAAAAAAAATGGCTGCAAATTGAGTTATTTGAGCGCAAAAGAGACCATTTCATGAGATGAGCCCATTTGTTAGCATCTGAGTACATAGAATGGGTTGCCTGCTTTCAAATACTGTCATCTGAGGCTACCTCTCTAGTTAAAAATGAGTTGTTTGTAGGATGTATGTACAGATTGGTTGGTCTTATTTTCACAAACCACAGTGGTAGCTAGTGGGGAGCACCATTTGTGTTGCCTTTCTCCACTAAAAGGGAGAGCTTACACGGTATTTGCAGACAGTTAAAACCATTATATGAGAACGCACAACAGTAGTTTGTGTGCGGTTGCAAGTGTATGGAACTGGTTTTCTTAGAATATTAAGAATTGAACTTAAGAGCATGCAAGCTAATTTTGTATCAAATAGTTCTATTTTTTCTCCATGGGATGCTGGTTTTGTATTTCAAGCTAGGCCATTTAATAATTTATTAAAAATTCAGTATGAAAGAAAGGCAGGCTTCTTGTCATTGGAGACGAAAAGTACCATTGTATACATGCACTCTTACATTTTGGTTGGTAGAATATACCGTTAATTTGGTTGGTTGCAAAGTACCGTGTCTTATGAAAGTGAATAAGTGACATAATTCTAGCATGTAACCAAGATTTACAACAACTTGCTCTCTCTGTGCTAGCTTGTGGGGTAGCACCATTTGTGTTGCCTTTCTCCACTAAAAGGGAGAGGATACATTGTATTTGCAGAAATGAAACCATTATATGAGAATGCACACCAGTAGTTTGTGTGCGGTTCCAAGTGTGTATGGAACTGGCTGTCTTAGAATATTAAGAACTGCATTTAAGACTATGCAAGCTAATTTCGTATCAAATAGTTATATTTTTTTCTCCATGGGATGCCAGTTTTTTTATTACCAAGCTAGGCCATTTAATTTATTAAAAATCAGTAGGAAAGAAAGGCAGCCAGGCTTCTTTTCATTAGAGACGAAAAGGTACTCTTACACTTTGTTTTTTTTTAATAAATGTACTCTTAATAACTTTATAAATTTAGACTGTTTTCTTATTTTTGTCGATGATAGTGTATAAGATGCTGCTTGTTTCACATGCATATGCATCTGCAAACTAGCAACATATGATGACCAATAGAACATGTATGTAAAGTAGCATGCAGTTGCATATACTGATATACTTGTGTCTAAAATTTTTTTTATGTTTGCACGAATAGAAACTTGTTCATCTTAGTTCTATTGTTGTTGTTTTAGCCTACTACATATACAGTTGGAAAAGAATCATAACCCAAAATATCAAATTTGTGATGTAGTATTACACCAATTCTGTCTTGAATCTTGATCATGAATATGTAAGATGAGAGTACGCCTGCTGAAATATCAAAACAGAAGGGTCCCAATGTAGCTTAGCTTAACTGTGACTAGCATCATACAAACTTTAACTCACAAAACCTTTATATGAGTGGTAAGACATGTCTTCTATTACTTGAATCACCGACTTGAGTAGTGGTCAATTCGATCTAATATACATTTATATTATATATTAGTTATTCATAAAATTGTCTAGCTATAAGCATCATACTAATAGACTTTATCATTGAGGTTTTGCTTCCTCTTGTTTACTCTTTCCCTTCATTTGTTCATTAACGATCAACAAGCTGAAAATTTTGAAAGCATTGGCTGTGTGCAGTCTCACAGGCAGAACTGTGTTCCCTTTTTCAAAAAAAAAAAAAAACTAATTACATTGTTACTTCATAGTGACTCATATATGCATGCATGATTGAATAACCTGAACCTTGATTTTGATCTGCCATATAGCAAGTTCATTTCTCGCATTCATGTGCTGCATGATTTTCTCAAAATCACCAATGGCTGGAGTATACAATTGTATTAATTCGATAGACTATAAGGTGTAAACTAAATATATGTTCCTGTTGCACAAAGGGTGGGATTAAGGATGTATCCTAGCTGTACAGAGCAGTAGATCATGGGCAAAGGAACCCCAGCTAAAACGATTCTCATGATAGATGGAAGGACTAGTGGTGACAAACTAGCTAGCTGCGCTGCTACAGAACTTTTATGGGTTTCACCCAGTTTCTTAACTTGACCCAACTTTATTAGCCCAAATATTAAGTTAGTTGATAGTAGCCGTGTTGTGGCACAGTCAAGGTCTTCTATAGCTTATTGTGTAGTCCAATTTAAAATTCACTGTGTGGCAAAACTGATGACTGTAATTAATGTACCTGAGCAGTTTCTTATACTGCAAACTGATTGTGGTAGGCCACTATTGCTTCATTTTTTGGTTTGACCACCAATTGGTGTTGCTCTGAGCTATGGAGCCACCAACTGTAGTAGTTTTATTACATGTGTAGACCTAAATATCTACCACTGCCAACTTGCCTAGTATAAATCTGCCACTCTAGTGCAGCCCATTGCAGATCGCTCACAAATTGTGGCCAAACCATAATATCCTTTGAATGGTCTTGCAAGACACCGCTACAAAGGTACCAAGGTGTTAGAAAACGCCAAGAGTAATATATGTGGATCATTCACTTATCCAAGTATAAAAACATCACCTTGCAAGATGAGAATTAGTCCTATAGAGTAGCAGCGATCAATTGCTATTGTTGCAGTAGTTTCTTTGGCTTCATTTGTCTTCGCTTGGGTGACAAGAGCTCTCAAATATACTATACAGCAACACTTGCATTGGCCTTATCAACCTTTAATGTGGTCGACATGGGCATTTATTTATATATAGTCTCAAAAAAGATTAGTCACTGGGGGAATAAATTTTAGGCACCATGTCGGTCTGGTGTGTCCAATCAAAACTTGGGTGACACCCTTTTCGATGGTCACAACTTTGATCACTAGGGCTCATCAAAACTTACAGTATCATCAGGTGACCCACTTTTTGATTTGATGGTCTTCAGCTCTGCCTCAATCTATTGACATGCTTGATGTTGGCGGTTCTTATACCTAATATAGAGAAAATCCACAAGAGCACACATATATGTTGTAGGCTTCACCCGGGCGTGTTTCGTGGTATCCCATAGTCTTAAAATGATGATGCCATATAGAGGATAGCTGGTCGCTGATCTTGTGTTGGTTGATCGATCGTTGGTGCCCCCATGATGAGTTTCGTCTTCCTTTGCCATTTTGTGCTTTTGTTTTGGTTCTCGTGCAATGACTACCGGCAGGTTTATTTCATGTTGTTGTAAATGTTAATTTTGTTAGCTTTTGGTTTGGTGTTTTAATTTGTGGTTTTGAATTTATCTTGCCTACGATGATTACCAAAAGATTTCCTGAATACTGGAAAGTTGCTTGTGAAAATTGTTAAATAATGCAATAGGTACCAATTTCATGTAATTATTTTGAAGTGAAGACACCAAACAGTATACCTTCCTCTTTTACGTGCCACTGCGAGAGCTTTGTATTCTCTGTTTGCTTGGCAAGGTCAGATAGCCTATCCATATTTATGATCTGAAACTTACTTTTTACGAGACCACGCCGTTGCGCTTTTCAATCTGAAACTTACTTATTTGCAAAGTGTACCATCATGTTGTCAATGTCCATTCCTCCTGAGCTTTTCCTGGGAAAGTCCCATTAATTTATAGATTCCTGGTATGTGATTGTGTCATTCCCAACATCCTCACTAAGGTGAATAATTTTTGCAAAGTGAAACATTGCTGCTGTCCGGTTGCAGAAATATTTTCATTTATTTTTGAGCAAATCATATCCGAAGTGTGATGGTAACAGGAATGAAAGATGTTGGAAATTCTGTGTAGATGTCCAAGATATTTTTATGTGATGCAATTGGTTAATTAGATTAAAAAGATATGGCTGAAACAACAAGTAACATGGAAATCGTGAGAATTTGTGATTTAGGGTTTTAGTGAAGGATTTATTCTGGTATTCGTGAAAGAGTTGTGATCATTGTGGTAGTTCTTAAGATAATGTTCTTCACAAGTTTGGGAAGTACCAAATTCTCTTCAAAATTAAGGCAAGTTTGCATGATGAACTTGTGCAATGGCATGTTTGTTTGATCGTGTTTATTCAAGCTCTCTGAATGTCTTATTCGACATTCATGTTCCCTGGTATTCATGTATTGATCAGGATTGAAGTTCCAAGTTGTTACTTTACACACTCCATTCATGTTCGGTGGAATTGGATGATGTGCAATCTGGTTCTTATATTCATGTTCCCTGTGTGATTAAGTGTTGGCCCCACTTGCTCGGTTTTATCAGTAAATGCTAAGGATGTATGTGTTGTCCATTTCAGATGAAAATTACAGATCTATTGATGATTTATTCGACCTATGTTATGATTCAAATGTTATATTTTCTCTTCTGGTTTCAATTTTACTTGCTGGGTACACATGCTTTGTGTGTTTATTTAGTTTTTCAGGTAGCTGTTGTGATAGCGGCATGCATGGGGCGTGGGATAATTTCATCTTGAGCGCACACATTTAAATTTCATGTTCTTAGCTTCCTAAAATGCAGTGTTTGCATTGTAATAATTTAGATTTTGCTGCTTTAATTGTGCTTTGGTAAAGATGATCTTGCAAAGGGTTTGGTCGATATATCCTGGTTCTTGGGATGAAATGTGATGCTTAAATTCGAGCTCATTTAATATTACTATGTTCATCTTGTGCATTTCTTGTTTTGGAAGTCTAATTTACAAAGCAAACTCTGTCGGAATTTTTCAGTAAATCAGAAATCCCTGTGTTAGTAGATTGTTAGGAGTTGTATGGAAGCCTCCAGTTTAGCAAATAACTTGGGCGTTACAATTTTGTTCTGCTAATTTGGTGCTTATTTGATATTACCTTCTGCACAGACATCCTATTCCAACTAAGTCATCACTAAAGAGTAGCTGCGACCTTGAAGATGAACAGGAGACTGGGGAGAAGGATTGCGCATGGGTCTCAGGCAGGGAGATCCCATCTCCCTAATGCTATTTGTTATGGTCATTAGGGAGGCTGATTGCCGTTCTGCTCTCACGCCGTTGCCGGGCAACACAATCGTGTTGTACGCGCTGATGACCTTGACCTCGTGGTCTTTCTGGTGACGCGGGAGAACAGTCTTCAGTGTCTTAAGCAGATCCTGCAGCTGTTCGCCGCCGGGCACCAATGCATCGGGGCTGGTCACCAATGTCGAAAAACAAGTCGCCATGCCGCCCATCTGCTCTCTTTTTTTATGGAAAAACAACATAATACTATTAGCAGCAAATTGCTGCAGTAGGGGAACAAATTTGGACATTTACACCATGCAGTGTGTCCTTAAGTGGCCCCAACTGCTTACATGCATGATCTTCATTTGTACAAGATATAACATTGGTAACAGATGATGTGCCAGATCTTCGGAAAGCCTGAGTTGCTAATGAGTGGGCTTGGAGATTGAGCACTCTGTTGATTTTTGTCACCTTTGCACCCTGTCCTTGGTTTCATTTAGGAAAGTCTGGGTGAAAACCAGGGAGGAACCTGAGCTGCTTCAAAGGATCAAGAATGTAAACACCTAGTTCCGCAGTCCTTGGTTCATGTTGGTCGCTGTCAGGGCCAATGGAGGCATCTGCAAAGCATTGGACTGATAGTTCCTTAGACCTGTACAAACTGGGGTCAGGTGGCCGCATGATGGAGGGCCGAGCATGTTGGATTTGAACATCTGCAAGAGAGGTAAACTGTCGCAGCAAAGGAATAGAGGGATGTGTTGAATTATTAGAATATTTGGATGCTTCCGAGAAGGTTGACACGGTTGTGCTGATGTGTACCTGAAGGGGCATGATGAACCTGCAAGACACTCCAAAGTTTTTTTGTTAAAGCGATGGTCATTTCAAGTCAATGAACCATAGTGTCGTCATTAAGGTGTTCAAAGCATCATGGGAGGTAGATGTGGTTATGATTCCTGTCAAAGCTTGCTGGACTCCATCCTGCTCAACTGGGACAAGAGATGATCTAAAGGGAGGGTTAGCAGAGAACCAAACCGCCCTTGGAAAATTGCAGTGAAAAAAATAGATGAGAGTCATTTTCAATTTAGCCACAATAAGAGCATGTTTTTTCAATCTTGCTGGATAAGCTGCCTGCTCTTTCACCGGTTCCAAGGGCTCTTCTAATCAGCCTCACTCCAAGTAAAAGTTTTAACATTAGGGGATATGTACCTTTTCTTGTAGACTTTTCTAATAATTTGAAGAGCTTCAGGAGATATACTTTTTGGTCCCTATTGTGGAAGTTATACCTGCCAAGTTCAAAAAAAAAAAAAGTTATACCTGCTGCTGCCGTTGTTAAGAAATTTAAAAGCTTCTTTTTGGTACTCCAGTCCCCTTTGCTAGAAGGGATCTGTCACACATCGACACAGAGGGGCCCAATAGGCGCTATAGCTGGCATGCGGCCCAAGAGGGCGGCGGGGGCGGCAGCCCTGCTACCCGCCGTCCCGTTGTCATCCTCGTCAACAAGTTATCTTAGGCAATAGGTATTTAGGAAATAAAATAGAAGGAAAGGATAGATAAAGAAATATAATAGGAGATTGCTTTGGTTGCAAGTCTTCCCAGGACTATAAATACAAGGGAGATGTACCCCTTTCAATCTTAAGCAATTATTCTCTCCTATCTCCCTCTCCTTCTCCTCTCCCTGCGCCTACTCTCTCTCTCTCTCTCTCTCTCTCTCCTTCAAGCCGCCGCCTCCACCTCTTCCCACCCCCAACACACCGCTACCACCAGCCCCTACTCTAGCCGCTACCCCTAAGCCCCTCAGCCCGACAGCTGTGTTACGGGATCCATCTAACAATATCATTATTAGAGGAGGGGATAACAATTGTGCTCAAGATTGCGTCAGTAGCACTAGAATCGAAAATATCATTGATCAACTCACGGTTCCGGTAGTGGTGTTTGTCATCCAGAGATCATAAACGTTAGAGGAAAGATGACTGATAGTAACACGTAATTTGAGGTGGCTATGAATTTCCATCCATATGTTACACCAAGGGGAAGACCAAATGCTGAAATTAACTCTGTGGATTAAGCCGTCGGCATGCTAGCAAATTTGACCCTGGAAGGTTGCGGGTTGCTTTGGCGTTGGCCAGGTATTGCCCTCCCATCCTCCTCTGGGATGAGCTGGTTTTCGGCCACTATAAACTAAATCTTTGGGCTGCATTGTTTGGCTTCCCGTTACGCATTTGTCCTCCTTCCTTTGTAAAATTCCGACCTGCCCGGTCTTCCTATATAAGCAGCCATCTTCCGATCTAGTACAATCGTGCATCCCTCCGGCCTGCCTCTGCCATCCCATCTCCCAACGCCTCCCTCCCATCCCCGATGCGGACACCACCTATAGCCGCAATGGAGGACCTCTATGTGATTCCTTAGCGTAGGGCAAACTTCTATGTTATTACAGTAGGCACCGAGTAGGAGGCTTTGTTGACGGTTTGAAGGTCTCTTATTCCTAAGCCACTTTCTTTTTTGAGTCGACAGATCTCTTTCCAAGACCTAAATGAAGATAAGTTGTACAATATTCTTCTTGCACTCCTGACCACTAGAATCTCCTGATGATTGAGGTTATTTTTGAGATAAAATCATTAGAAAATAAAATGGTGGTCATGTTGTAAATGGGAATAGAAGATAGATTTGAGTTAATGTAGACCAATCTTCTAGCATGATTAAGATTTCTAGCTTTGAGGTTTGTTAGCTTTGCTTTGAACTTATTGATTATAAAGCTATAAGCCTTATTTCTATCATTGTGATTAAAAATAATGGGATAACCAAGGTAAATGGAGTTAGGGGGTGAGTTGTGAGATATATTAGGAAAAAAAAGGAAAACACTTTTTACCTTCAACTTACTATGTCCGTCGACATTCTTGCTAAAGAGAATAGAATATTTTGACAAGTTTGGTGCTTGACCTGAAATTGCACTGAGAAAGTCTGGAGAGTGGAGTTGATCTTGGTCGCTTCATCTTTGTTAGCTTGCCCACATATAATGAGATCATCAGCAAATAACAGAGAGTGAATATTCGGGCTGTCCAGGCCAAGAGTAATACCCTTGATTTAATTATTAGAAGAGAATTATTGCAGACATATGGGCATTTCATTTACAACAATAATAAAAAGATAGGGAGATAGGGGACAGCCTTGCCTTACACCACGTTAGGGACTAAAAGTGCGAGTGGGTTCACCATCGATGATAACAAACATGGTTGTAGTAGAAATATAGGTGTAAATAAGAGCAATAAAATTATCTTTGAACCCTAGTCTTTTAAGAGCAACAACAATAAAATTTCGTTTAATTCAGTCAAAGGATTTAGCAAGGTCCATTTTGAGGAAAAAAATCAATGATAATATTAGATTCAATATGTTTCCCTTGAATGAAAGCAGATTGAGAAGGCCCATCTGCTGCACTGAGGTGTTGGTTGCCATTGTTGAGCATAAGAATGGCAACGGGTTAGGTTCGAATCGGGTGGAGTCTCCGTGCACCCAAAATCGAAACTCGAACCCAAAACTAAAACCCGTATGGATACACGAAACCCGAACGGATAACCTAAAACCCGTATGGATATCCGAAACCGGGGAATATATATACATATATTCACATGGTATAAACAAGAGGTAACAAATAATAAATATTTTCATGAATTAACTTTGAATAAATAAATTTAATAATCTAAGTAAAGAAGTTATTATTAACATGTTATAAAACATGAATTTTAATTCCAAATAATTAATTTCAGATATCCATTGGATATCGGGTAGAAAAAGTAAACCCAAAACCAAACCCGAAACCAAACTCGAAAACCGTGGGTGAAAATTCATCACCAAACCCAAACCCGCAGAACCCAAAATTCACGAATATCCGCCCGAACCCGATCCGCTGCCATCCTTAGTCCATTAGGCGGTTCCCATGCAAGTACCTCGAATCGGCTGGCGCTAAGAATGCAAGTACTTTCAGAATCCGCTGGCGCTAAGGAAGTTGTAGAGCCCTTCGAGCTTGGTTTCTTCCACACCATCCATAGGTTCCTGGTACCCGCCATAGCCAGCATGCCATCTCTATTGTCGTCATAGTAGTGACCACAAAAGCTCCAACCACATCTACTTTGGTTTTTTTTTTTTCATTTGATGAATCTGTTCACTTTACTAGATTGTCAAGTAGTAGACCTTAAACGAATTCAAATTAAAAGGATTTCAACTGAAAAGTTATAAACATTGTCAAGTACTAGAACTTTGGTTTTTGACATTTCTCTATATCTGAGGTCATTTATACAATTTTAAATTTTAAAATATGAGAAGTTCAAACCGAATTTTTCTTGGACAAATGATTTTAAATAAAAAGGTTCGTGTTTTTCCAGCTCACCATTTTGCACATTCTGGCGGTGAAATGTGCTAGTGATGAATTGCCAATCTTCTGTTTCAGCCAAAGGAGTTTGGTGTTCTCTAGATCCAACCACTCCAAGAGTCCAAACAATTTTGCTTCATCCTGCTTGTCCTAGATTGACTATTAAGGAGTCACTTTTCAGGATGGTCACAGACTGAACCGTGAAATGTCGTAATACGATCAGTTGCTACTAGCTATTTCCAGCCTTTTTGGAGATATATACGTCACATCCAAGTCCTGGAGAGTGCCTACACCAGACAATATGTTCAAACAAGCTGGTGCAGTTTCCATCAGTTCCAATCCAACAACCTAATGCCTACTGGCCATGAGGAAAGCGGTGGCGGGCAAGGGAAGATCTGAGTCTGCGCGGGTCGCTGAAGATTACTCACGCTGGTAGCTGCCTGCATAGGCACGCATGAGAGATAAAGCAATTAGATTGATTAATGAATGGTTAGGTGAGTAATTACTATACAACCCAAGTGGGAGTACAAAACTATAAAACTGAAGTACCCACATACGTAGACATGCCGTATATTGAGATGCATAACAAAAGCTATATATCTAGAAAGATCAGAACGACTTATAGTTCAAAATAGAGTACCAAAGAAACTAGATGTTTTGGAAGACTAACATCATAATTGTTGTTACATCACTAAAAAGGTTACAACCTAAAAGTGACTATAACCTCAGGTGTAAATAAATATATTATGATATCAGTAACCACCTTTATAAAGTAGGGATTAGTAAGGAAATGACATGTGCATATAGGAGGCAGTTACCTTGTGAACCCAATTTTTCTTATCATTTATATTGACTACCCATAAAACACAAATATGAAATACAAAAAAATATCTTACTATGCACGAGCTTTTTTTTTTTTTTTTTTTTTGAAAAGGAGCTAATTATGATTTCACCTCGTTGGATCTATCTAGACTTCCGGTGGGATTTAGCAGTAGGAGTACGTCCTAGCGCTTTGATGATGACACATACGTTGCTCTTTGAACCCCTCTTGGCCCATCACATCCTTTTGTTAGGAACCATTGTGGTTACCTTGCTCTTGCTCACTATAGCTTAATCGGTACCATGTGTCGAACGAGGTCCGCATATACACATCACAAAAAAGTTCATAGCATATCATCAAATCAACATTGTTAGACTTACTTTGTTTTGTGAATTTTGACATACGGAGACACAAAGAAACACACATGAAAAGTCTACCTCTATTAACACATTTGAAAGATTGAGATTGCAAATCTCAAAGGTTCTGAGTGACATGTGGTGTAGGTAGAAATGACCGATTATGTCATCGTAGTTCTAAAGAATGTAGTATTTGATCTAAAATCCTTACTTTTTACCAAAATACAAAAGGGTTAATAAAAGATGAGTTTCAAATTAACTCCGAAGTTAAAAAAAAAAAAATGTAGTGTATATTTAATTTCATAGCAAAACTATGGACGTAGCAAAGCTAAAATGTCTTATAATTAGAAAGAAATGGAGTATCAAAATAGCATCATTATTTATGACATTTTAATTTTCTTGAACTCAATTGTGATATCAAATTAGTATCAGTAGATACATAATGAATAATATTTTTATAATATATTAATTTCGTGTTATAGACGCGGTTCTTTCTTAATTATAAAATTGATCAAATTTGTCATAGTTTGATTTTAAATAATTTAAACATTGATTTATTAGAGCACCGATGGAGTATAGTAAAGTATGTTACATGACCCTTCACTTTGTAGAATCAAGTTGAGTCAGAGACTCAGTCGTAAGAATCGCCGCGATATATTTTTTTTTTTTTTTTTTTTTTTTTCGGAAAAGAACGGTGTCAACCACACGGTGACTCATCACCCACAAAAAATGAGGATGGGTCCCACCATGCACCAAGAGAAAACCGCGCACGGAACAAAATCGAACCCGCCCGGAAGGAGGGAGCCGCTTCCTTTCCCTGACCCCGACCCCGACGAACTCGCCGCCGCCTGCGCGCCGCGTGATCGTCCCCGCCCATGCTCCGGCCGCGCCTGTCCGCCTCATTTCCCTGACCGCGCTCCCACGCCGACCGCGCCGCGCGGCCATGGCGCCCGCGGCCCTCCGCCTCCTCCTCCTCGCCATCCTCTGCCTCGGCTCGCGTCTCGCCAGCGCGGCGGCGGCAGGGTGCGGATCCAACACGAGCCTGGCGGGATACAAGGCGGACCTGCGCATGTCGCAGCACCAGCTCCGCGGCCGCGTGGAGGTGCTGGACGGCTGCTCGTTCGGCGTCGCCGCGCTCGACCTCCTGCCGGGCTCCGCCTCCGCGCGGTGGTGGCGCGCGGACGGGACCGACCTCGACTCCCTATCCCGCGGCGAGCCCGCGGCCGCCGACCCGCTGGACCGCACCTTCCGGTCCGAGTCCATCGTGTTCCGCCTCCTCCCAGGCCTCTCCTGGCCGCTCGTCCCCGTCCTCGCCGCCTTCGACCCCCGTCACTTCCTCCCTCTTCGGCTTCGTGCGCCTCTCCGGCGCCAACGCCTCCGATTCATCCTCCTACTCGTCCGCGGCGGCGGCGGCGGCGCCCACCATGCTCGACTCCTGCACCCAGCTCTCCCGGTACTTCCGCGTGCGGTGGACGCTCCAAGAGAAGCATAATTCCATCGACATCGCCGTCGAAGAGGCGATCGGATCAGAGTACTACATGGCGTTCGGGTGGGCCAAGCCTGGCGCGGCCGGAGCCAAGCCGTCCGTGGTCGGCGCCGACCTCGCCGTCGCCGGCTTCACCGAGGACGGCCTTCCCTTCGCCGAGGACTACTACGTCACCAAGAACACCGAGTGCCTGCTGCGCAAGGACGGCCTCGTCGAGGGCGTCTGCCCGGACACCATCTACGACCGCGACAACACCACTGGCCTCGTCAACAACACGCGGCTGGTCTACGGCCACCGCCGCGACGGCGTCTCCTTCGTGCGCTTCTCGCGCCCGCTCGTGTCCGAGGACAGGAGGTACGACGTCTCCGTGGACGGCACCAGGAACATGACGGTGGTCTGGGCGATCGGGCTGCTGCGGCCGCCGGACTCGCTCCGGCCGTACTACCTGCCGCTGATGAGTCGCCGCAGCGGGTCACCGGGGACGGCCTTCACCTTCGCCAAGCTCAACCTGTCGTCGGACGCGAGCAACGCCTGCGTCGGGCCGCTGGACGCCGAGGACAAGGAGGACCAGGACCGGATCACGACGGAGCGCAACACGCCGCTGGCCGTGACGGTCGGGCCGGCGCTGCATTACCCCAATCCGCCCAACCCCGACAAGGTGCTCTACATCAACAAGGAGGAGGCGCCTCTGCTCAAGGTGGAGCGCGGCGTGCCGGTCACCTTCTCCATCGAGGCCGGCCACGACGCGCCACTCTACATCACGTCTGACCCCGTCGGAGGCAATGCCACTTTCAGAAACTCTTCAGAGACCATCTACGCCGGTGGACCCAAGGCAGAGGGCGTGCCGGCTACACCAACGGAGCTCGTCTGGCTGCCTGATCGGAACACGCCGGACCTTGTGTACTACCAATCCTTGTACGATCCCAAGATGGGCTGGAAAATTCAGGTCGTCGACGGAGGCCTCAGCGACATGTACAACAACAGCGTGCTACTGGATGATCAGCAGGTGACATTCTTCTGGACTCTCTCTGGTGACTCCATTAACATTGCTGCACGCGGTGAGAAGAAGAGTGGATACCTTGCAATCGGATTCGGTAGCGCAATGGTAAATAGCTATGCTTATGTCGGGTGGGTCGATGGCAATGGCAAGGGGCATGTCAAATCCTATTGGATTGACGGCAAGGACGGGATGAGTGTGCATGAGACACATGAAAATGTTACGCATAAGATATGCCGATCGGAAAATGGTGCCGTCGTGTTTGAGTTCACTCGTCCATTGGCACCTTCATGCAGTGGAAAGGTGGAGTGCAAGAACATAATCGACCCGACGACTCCTCTGAAGGTCATCTGGGCCATGGGTGCTCAATGGACACCGGGCCCCTTAAGTTTGAAGAACATGCACTCCGACACAAGCAATCGTCCTATCAGGATTCTAATGCTGAGCGGCTTGGCTGAAGCAGTGGAGGACCTCCGCCCGGTGCTTGCTGTTCATGGCTTTATGATGTTTGTGGCATGGGCTATTCTGCTCCCAGGGGGGATCATGGCTGCGAGATACCTGAGACATCTGAAAGGCGATCTCTGGTTCCAGGCTCACACCTACCTGCAATATTCAAGCATAGCTGTCATGTTCTTGGGTCTTCTATTTGCAGTAGCTGAGCTCCGAGGTTTCTCTTTTCAATCCAGACATGCTCGAATTGGTGCAGTAGCATTGACATTTGCATCTGCGCAGCCAATAAACGCGTATCTTCGACCGCATAGAACAGAGAATGGAGAGTCCCTGCCTGGAAACAGAGAACAGAGTGGTTTGGGAATATCTGCATGTTTTGACCGGGAGATCTGCTGCGGTTCTGGGTACCGTGGCACTCTTTACTGGCTTGGAGCATCTTGGGCACAGATATGGCAGTAAGACCATCAAGGGACTTACATGTTGGCTAACTTTATGGATTATAAGTGTTACTTTGGTAACCGCTTACCTTGAGTATATAGCGATTAAGCGAAGAACAGCAGGTGCTGATGGTGTTTCAGGAAAATGGGTGCTTAGCAGCACTGAGGAAGATGATACAGTCGATCTTTTGCAATCTGACAGAGTAGTCAGTAAAATGGAGTCTAATTCGTCACCTGAACCAATGCAAGTACAGCTTGAGCCACTTAACAGATGAGATAAAACTTCAGCATACATATGGACATAAAAGTATTTTAACTACAATTCTTTATAGATAGAACGAGCGGCATATATACATCTCAGGATAAAAGAAGTTTCAGTTTCAGACTTTTTGTTGATATATATAGAGGGAAGATTGGTGAGAGTCCATCGTTGACTTGCTCGAGAGGTACTATCATGCCACATGGTATAGAATAGTTTTTTCTTTTGTCTTTTGGAGCTTAGGTCCTCATCTTTAATCTCGTAACTTCTTAGCAACAATGTATGTATATCTGTACAATTTTGGTATAGTTATAACTGAAAACAGGATACAATTTTTTTTTTCTTAAATATCACGCGACTCTGAAGCATTTTTCACATATGCTACTACCTGACATTATTTGTTTGTGAGTTGTATATATACATTATGTGACTTGGAACTAGAAACAGCCGTCCAATGAAATCACAGTGCTCCTACATTTTGTAAAATCAGCTATCCACATTTTATCTGTTGGCTACAGTTATCATTTGTGCTAATTTTTTGGCTTCTTAGTATTAAAACTAGTGGCCATCTATGCCTACCTGATGAAATGGGGCATGTTTGGTACCAATTGAAATGGGTCCAATGTTAGGTTGATCTGCATCTTGGTATACCTATGTACTGATTCCATGACATGTCTTGCCAAATTACCAGAAACCTTATAAACTACATATTCATACCCAGCTTTTATCGGCAAAAATATATTCCCTTTTTTGCTGTTGCGACACTTCAGGCTGAAAGTAGTTGGCCACTTGTCTTCTACTAACGTGCTGCAGTTTGTTGACCTTGGAAATCATCCACAACAACCATTGAGTTGGCTCTCATCTGCTCCAAGCAAAAAAGAGCAGGGAAGCTACTTAGTACTTACTATTCCCCTTTTGCTGTTTTTCTTTAAAGACCCGCTTTAGCTGTTATGTTCCTATTATATTGGATTCGGCGATATCGACCTCAACCTTCATGTTAGGTGCATTAGGTGTTGCCACTCAGTCAGATGTGGATCACTTGTTGGTTGTTGGCTTGCCACCATGTTAAGAAACCAGGTTAGGTGATGTCTGGTGAAGATGCAAAATCAGCAGCATGGTACATGAGTCCCTTTGTTCTCAAGAATCTCTGGCCTTGTCTTTGCCGTGAAGCCTAGTGGCCAACATGTTGGATGTTAGGCATTGACCTGCCGTGCTGGTGGTGTTTGGGTCTCTACTCTCTAGACCGTCGATTGCATTAGAGAAAGAAATTAAAGCCGAAGCTTAGCCCTGGAAGGACTGGACCATGTAGAGACTATCCTCTGATAGTCTGATGGCCTTCCATGCTTGAACAATACTGTGTAGGTCACAGCCTAGAATCAGTGGCAACAATACAGTTCAATCTGAAATCAACTGTAGCCAGGGCACCTGTACATTGTCTTAGGAGCTACGGAGTAGTAAAATGGTCCTAAACAAAAAGACAGTCTGTATTTCAGTCACTATAAAAGGCAAATCAGGGTTGGGGTAAGGCGACTCTGAATCTTATTTTTTAGTATATTTTGTAATGTTTTACACTGACATGTTTGGATACTATGCACTAAACTTTAGTCACCTAAACTTTAGTTTTAGGTATGCAAACAGTTGGACTAAGAGTGAAGTAATTTTTAGTTTTAACTCCACTAGCAATTAGTTCATTAATTGGTAAATGTGAACTAATATGAACTGAAAGGTGCATATGAGTCTTCGTCTAGGAAAAGTATTTGCTTTTAGTTCACTTTTAATCTATGTATCTTAATAGCACTGGACTAGACTTTAGTCCAAGGTATACTATAGTCCATGTCCACATAAATTTAGTTCCCGGTGATCTAAACAGGCTCTAAGTTTTGCCTCTACATCCTAGACTGAGGCAAAATAGTTAACATGCCCCTGATCTAATTTGTTATTAGATGGGACCCATTCCTAGCACTTTTGACCTAGCCACGCTTTCTACTGATTTTGGCTTTGTTGACGAAAGGGACCTGCATTTCAGTTTGTCTCATGTTGGAATCATCATCTCGTCGACTACCATGATTGCTGAGTGCCTGAGTCCACTCCGGCCGCATGCAATGCCAACATGATGCATGCTCTCTCTCTCTCTCTCTCTAGAAAAGGTTAGATGCATGATCTGTGGACCTGACAACCTGATGCATCCTGGCATATAGTGAGGAGACTCTGCCTCATTGATCTGTTTAGTTCATACCTGTTTAGTTCATACGGTCTTCTGATTTAATTGATAAAGTCTTATGGAGTGGCACTACGCGCCCTGCAATTCTTATAATATTAGTCATGACTCATGAGCATACTATTGCAAACTGAAATACAACAGGATTATATTATAATAGTAATTCCTGTTGCCTCGATCTATCTGCCTGGATATTTTGGTACGATAATGTACAAGCTGAACTGACAGTTTCACTATAGGCCACTTGTGATCTACTACTTGATTTCCTATGTTCCAGATTTCTTTTGAAAAGCAAACCTATGCTCCAGAGTCGAGAATATCAGCTTGTGACCTACTAGTATGTTCTATACTATCTATTAAAAAACACTGCTCCAGACAGCTTGTTTACTTCTGATTATGCAGAAGTGATTCTTTCCTGTTTTTGGAAAATGAATAAATAGCATAGAATCTTTGGCATGAAGCAGATGGACCTGAGCCTTGTGAGAGTGAGACTGTTGTCCTCTCACAAGAAGGCATCCGGTAGTCATGCATAACTGACTCCATGGTTAGGTTCCTGAGCCCCCAAGAAATTAATCCCATATCAGTAATCTCTGGTCACCTGCTTAAATGAGCCCTAGAGTAAGCAGCTGCAGGAATCCAGTTATGATGAATGCGACCCCAAATCATAATATGCCAAGGAAATCTTTCTGATAAACAGCAGTGATCAGGATAAAAATGCTGGATGATTGACGGCAATAATTGCAGTTTCTGAATCAGTAAGAAAAGGTCATCATCCTTCACTTCCCTAACCATTCAATTTACAATAGAGTAAGCATTAGCAACAGAAATGATTTTTACAAAAGCATTTTGATTCCTGGCCTCAATTCAAGGATAACCTAACACACTGTCTACATAGAGATAACACAAGTGCAGTAGCCACATTGCTATACCAATTTCCACATGGTGCTACGAAACGATAAGAGCATCAATCGTCCTTGGCATCTCTGGGTTTGTGGTAATCTCTTCACAATAAATCTTCGTTGTCATCTCATCTTTTTTTTGGATCTGCCTTCATGTTTACCCTGTCAATGTCACTCGTGCAAAGAGTTGGAATGGCATTGCATTGTTCAAACCGGAAGCAACTGACCAGGTGATCATTTGTTAGACCTGCAGCCTGCATGAAGGAATATATGACCGTTGGGCCCACACCCCGGAATCCCCTTCTCATCATGTCTTTGCTGATTATATCTGCCTTCGGGCTCTTGACAGGAACTTGTCTTGGATATCTGAACTTGCTCACTATAGGCTTGTGGTTCAGAAAACCCCAGCAGTACCGATCAAAGGATCCAAATTCATCAACAATCTGCATCAGTTTGCACAAACTTATAGTTCCAGGCAGAAAACCACACTAACGGAAGTACCAAATTGGCGGTATATCAAGCAGGCACTACCAACCTTTAGTATCTGCCTAGCATTCTCAAGGACAGCTCGGGCTTTTGCTCTGACAAAAGAGCATGGGCAGTGCTTCCAGGTGCCACAAGCTTCTTCTCATTTATTTTAGAGACAGCAGCAGGGTCGAACTCCATGAAAATTTCCCTGGAAGATTCAGCATGGATCTTACAAAATAAACCATGCAGAGTAATTTTATATAGGGCCTCTTTAGAACACAAGAATCATGTAGGAACTTCACAGGATTCAGTTTATTTTCACAGGCAAACACAGAAAAAAATAAACAATCCTGCATTCCAAAGGGGCCTTTTTTTCAATATTGCAAAACCTATACCTGAAAAGTTGCCTCCTCTTGAGAATTTCAGGCCACGTAAGCTCAGCCAATGCACCAGATAGTACAAGTAGCTCAAACAATCTCCTGTAGAACGACCATGGTCAAATGTCCTTGGGCGGTCTGATTCCTATGCACAGAAGATAAATAGCAAAGATGAATTTTGCAATTTTCAGTTTGCATACCTATCATTGTGCACGGGAGCCCCTCACTCCTCATCATGGAAAGTGACATAGCAAGGATCTGGTCAGTAGAAAACATGATAAATCAGCTTTATCCGTGAAAATGCGTAACTTAAGAAACACTTCATCAGTTAGGCCTAGAAAAAGGCACTGGATAACCATAGCATGTGATGCTGTCAAATAAAGCTGTACCTCAACCTTTGGGTGTTTGGTTTTATTGGCGGTATAGATGGAGCTATTAAAACTACTAGCGTGTTATTTTCAGGTTGTAATGTAAATGTAACCATTCCGGGGCTCAGTGAGCAAAGACTGCTCCCGCAGGCGATGTCCGCCGCCCCGTCGCCCCTCTGCCGCCGCCGCCCGCCCCCTCGCCGGCCGCAGCTTCCTCTCCCAATCCAGCACCAGATCCTGAACCCCCGCGACCTGGGCTACAGGTAGAGCCCCTGCTCGTCGCGCGCCAGCCTGCAGCGAAGGAGATCGGGCACCCCCGACGCCTGGGCCCTGCACCCGCCGCCGCCTGCGGCGCCGGCTGCCACTCCGGCACCGGCGCCCCTCACCCCCCCTCCTCTTCCACTCCGCTCGCCCCCGGCTCCTCCCCTGCGATGGCCTCCACCGGCGAGCCTGCGCCGTCGCCGGGCGCCGCCGCATCTGCTGCCGCGGCCGGGTCGGGGTCGGCCGTTGTGGACCAACCACGGCCTGTGCCGGTGGCGGCGACTTGCTCCCCAACGACGCTGGCTATCTCCGCCTCTTCCCCGTCGCCTCCAGCCGCGGGTGCTCTGTCCGCGCTGCAGCAGCTACTGCAGACGCCAGGAGCCGGCGGCACGGACTCCCACTCCTCTGCCGCTGACGGCCCCCTCGCCGGGGTGGACGCCGGTCGTCCGGAGGAGTAGCAGACGGCCGTCGACGTGATGGCGGCCACCCCGCAGCCGTCCAGCGCCCACAGCAAGCTCTCCCCTGCGGCCCCGCCATTCTTTCCCCACTCTGTGGGCAGGTCAGAAACAACGTTGGGAGGACGGTTACCTCACGGATTACTCTGAGTCCAGCGACGACGACCTCGAGCCGTCACCTGTGGCGCGGCCGCCACCGGTGGTGCGGCGTTCGCCGATGGCCTCCGCCACGCACGCACCTTCTCTCGCCGTCGGTTCATCCGAGGGGCCTGTGCCACGATACCTGCAGGCCGCGCGCAGGGCCCCTCACGACGGTCGCGGGCTCCACTTCGGGAGCTGCTGCGGTGGTTGGCAACCACGCTGCCGGTCCGAGGAGCGGGGCCTGTGCCCCCGCGTGCCTGCGTCGCCGACAGTGTCGACGCAAGAGGATGGGCGCTGGCGCGGCCTCAACAACCACCACGACGGCTCCCGTGAAGGCATGTGCCCCTGTGCATCCGACCGCCTGCTACGGGGGAGGCGACGTCGTCGTCGTCGTCGAGCCAGGACCGGGGACACCGACGGTCCTCCAGTAGCGCCTTCCGCTACACGGGCGCCCGCGCATCGACGACTCGGTCCACAGCTAGTCCAGCGTGTGCCTGTGCACCAGCGACTCGGCCAGCGGGTGCCTGTGCACCAGCGGCTCGGCCAGCGCCATCGGGTGTCGCCATCACCGCCTGACGGCCTTCTTCGTCGACCTCCGACACCTCGTCACCACGCGCTCCTCGCGCGGCCGCACCGTCGACGCTGATGGCTTCACTCTGGTTGTAAGCCGTCGGCGTAGACGTGGTCGGGCCCCGCGCGCCCTCGTCACCGATGGCCAGTGCCCGGTTCGCTCGTCGGGCTATGCTTCAACTGCTTGGTGGAGGTCACGTTGCTGCCTAGTGCACCTCCCTACCTTGCTGCATCTTACGCCTCAGCACAAAGCACCGGGCAGAGATTGCAAGCACCATCGCCGTCGTCGTCTTCCTCGGCACCCTTCGCCGAGCCACATGCGGGCGCCCACGCCATGGCGGAGATGGTGGTGGCGAGCCGGGGGCTCTGGCGTGCCCTAAGCCGCGACGCGGCCCTTGTCCCTGGAGGAGAGTCTCCTCCTGGCCCTCTCGACAACGGCGATGCAGACGGCCGTGGGACGCGCTGCCTTGGCGCCCGACGGCGGGCTCCGGGGGCGCCGGCGGCGTCCACCATCACGCCCGATGGCGGCCGGCGCCCGGCGCATGCGGTATCAGGGAGGCCAACCGGCGCCTACGGTGCTACGCGGATCCCCGGCGCTTTGTCGGGCGAGGGGTGTGGACTTGGGATATGGGTCGACCCGATGCTCGATGAGTTCGTGGCCTCTCGCCGTCGACGCCCTTGTGCCCCGCTAGAGGACCGATCGGGCGGTCGATCCCCTTCGCCGCCCAGCGTGTGGTGCGGCGCAGCCCGCCCGAATCGCCCGCTGGCCGGGCGGTGAGGTCGGCGACAGCGGAACCCGACACCTCCCCTCCGCTTCCGCCTCGCGACCACCACGCCCGTGGCGGGCGCGCCCGACACCAGACTCGGTGGACGTAGCCGTGCGACTCCTTCATCCTGTCATTGGAGAGCCTCCGGTTAAGGATCCGCCGCACCCCGTGCATCGCGTCGGCACCTTCGTGGAGCGGTGCAGGCGCCCGACGTCACGACCACTCGAGGGGCTCACTCTCGCCACGCGAAGCTGATTGAGGACCGTGTGTGCCTATGGACTCCTACCTGATCAAGGAGGGCCAAGGTGGCGTAGGCCGCGCACGCCGATGGCGATGGTTCGCCGGTGCCCGCCTCGCTGCCAGCCGCGCGCGGCCAATGCCACGCTGCAAGCACAAGTCGTAACCGACGGAGAAGATGGGGATTGCGACACACCCGCCGGCGGATCCGGAGCGGCTAGGCGAACTACTTTGAGGCTTTTTTGTCGGTCCTCTAACGCCTAGGAAAGAGGCGGCTTTGCGGGTGCTCTTTGATCAAGAGTTCGATCCAGTGGCTTGGAATCTCAACTTAGCCGACCTGGATGGGGATGGTGATGGCCCGTGAGCCGTGATAACGGGCTTCCCTAGTCGCAAATTGGTTTTATTTGTAATCACAATCTCTTCTTTGCCTTTGGGCCGTTGCTGAAAGTAATCCACGGATTACTCCATTCTTTTAATTTTATTTAATTTATGTACTGAACCTTCTATCCATCTTAATGAAATCCGTGCAATGCACGTTCGAGAAGAAAAAAAATAAATGTAACCATTCCTTTTACCAAATTTATACTTTCAAGCAACTACAGTGGGTTGCTGCAGCAGGATCAAAATCAGGGCACATGGTACATAATAGCATAGATTGATCTAACTGGCTGGTATTTAGTTGATGAGTCAAAACTATATATTATAGCTAATTACATATGTAACTCTGCGGAAGTGTCAATGACAATTGACAAGGCAATCCTTCAGATGAAATTGCATATCTAATGTTAATTATATGCAACTATAATCAATTGCAGATGTTGATGTGAAATTGCAAGAGATTGACCAATCCGTTGAATGAAGGAAAAAAAAAAAAAAGGGAAACAAAAAAAAAAAAGGAGAATATGCTCTTTACACTTTATAGGCAACCTAAAGGAGGAATGCTAACTTCTTTTTTTTTTTTTTTTTTTTGAAGTGTGGGAATGCTAACTTTATCTAATGCAGGCAGAATTACCATCTCAAATGGTTCCAATATCCAACCCCATGACAAACAAGAGCAGCTAGAGTTTAACAAGCTATTAACGCAGTATATCATCATTCCGGTTAGCAACTCAATAGCATGCTACTCTTGAGGAAAGGCTTAGACGGGAATATATTCTTAATTAACCTGTGGGTTTTGCATAGCTTTACTACATGTCTACATCATATGAACAAGTGCAATAAAATGTGCCTGATTAAGGATGCTAAGAATGTATAAGTTATAGTGAGTTGCGACACATGAATGGACTGATTAGCCAATAATTCAAACAGGCATAAATTACGCACTCTAAGATATATAGTCAGAAACCAAAACATCAAGAAACAAGAATTGTATTCTTCTTCTGAAGAAAAGAAAGAAGAATAATTCTTACAGCAAACTAAGATTTTGGCAAACAACAAGTTCCAGAACAGAAGAAGCTCACCAGTGGTTGGCGTCGCCCACGCCGCACCTCCTCTTCCCTTCCACAACCTCTGGTGTCACGGAACAACAAACTCCATCACGGACGGGCTTGCTCTCTGCCGCCTTACCCACAGCCTTGCCTTGCTTGGGACGCGGCCGTCGGCCCCGACCGCCCCTTGTCCACTTTCCCGGTGAAAGCCCGGGACGCGGACCGACTCGCGGAGGCATCCGAGGAGCAAGTCGGCCTGGGTTGGCGGCAAGCTTCGGATCGCAGCGTCGCTCCTCCTCGGCGGCGGCCCCGGCGGTGTGCGCCGCGGGCGGCCTGAGGGGGCCGCACCCTTGGCGCGCCACCTCCGCCCCCCCACCGGTGCATTCCTCTTTGCGCCTTCCTCCACCTTGGCGCGGGCTTCTCTGGCGTCCCCCGGTTCCGCCGCCTTCCTCGGGGGCGGCGGCGGTTTCGGGGCGTTCGCGCCGGCCCGACACAGCCTTGTTGCCTCCGGCACCGGCACCGGCCTCGCCTACGCCTCGCCTCGGAACGCGATGTTGGGGGCCGGGACCCTCGGTGCCCCGGCCATGGAAGCCACTTGAGCCTAACCCCGCGGGTTTTACCGCCCAAAAATTCAAATTTTCCGGGTTCTCCACTCGGCGCTCCTCAAGAACCGAGCAAAGAATCCCAATCCCTCGTGAAAATTACCCGCCTCGTCTCCCCCGTCCACGAACTTAAGATTCCCCTCGCAGAGACAAACGCAACCAAGAACTCCTCGAAATCCGGACTCTTTTCCCTACCTCCCTAAAAACCTTCCAAAAAAAAAAAAGTCAAAAGCGCGTTTTTCCGGAACCAAGAACCCTAACCCCCGCCAAGGCTTAGGTCCGGCATTGCACGGAGGAGCCAGGAACCCCGGTAAACACCAAGACACGGCCCGGCGGGGCGGCCGACGACGAGATAAGGAGATAAAAACCTTCTCCCGGAGCCGTACAACACCGGGGAAAGTGAAACCGGGGAAGCTGGGGGATTTGGACGCCCTAGGAGGGGGTTTCTGCAGCTGCAGCAGCAAGCCAGCAACTGTTCCGAGGACGAGGGAGGAGGTGGAATCCAAGGTGAGAGGAGGGGGCGAAGCGGTTGGAGAGGTTGAGGGGGGACACTGCACTAGCTCGCTAGCGGCTAGCGGGGACACTGGCCGCTTGCCCGCTTCTGTTTATTTTTATTTACACCTGTTTTTTTATTTATTTTTTTGGGGTGTGTTGCGAAAGTTTTTAATAACTTTTTTAAAAAAAAAAAAAAAACTTTTGTGGGAGAGAAGAGTTTGGTTGTATCTGTACGCTGGACCGCTGCGCGTGGGCCCGGCAGCTTCTTGCTGTCTGATGGTGTACTTTTCCAACATGGCCCACCTGTTTTATACAATTTGTCAAAATACTGTATAACGTCCGGCTGATTTTGTTTTTTTTCTTGGTTATAAACGAGGGAAATGGTTTTCCATGTATACAGGGCTTGCTTTATATTTGGCTCAATCCATATACTATGTTAAGAGTGAATCGGAGTAGACTTAACTTAAATTTCATCTTACTTCGACACAAATGGATTGCAACAGATACTCGAAATATGTGAGTGCTGAGTGTATTAGGCGTGTTTGTTTAGCTACATCTCCATCATGGTTGTGTGCATTTGTATAATCTGAAAAGACTGAAAATATACTATCATCCTAGCTTAGGTGGGTACATTCTAACTAGGTGAATGCAATACATCTTGTGCTAGGGAGTTTTCTATACATCTATGCAGACAGCGAGGCGTTTTTACAAGCACCCTGTTCGCTTGGACTACCAACGTTTATCAGCCAACCATTCAACAGTAATTTCTCTCACAATCTCAGCCAGTCAACAGTATATTTCTCCGAACAAATCGACCGCAGAGACCCATACCTTTCTTTCATGCAACCAACGAAACTATAATTTATCTACTCACCCTACTTCCACTGATACAAGATATACAAAATACAGCACTGTCGTGAAAACGGCCAAACACGTATGCTGTAATTCGAGAAAGAAAATGTACTCGTCAATTTCAATGAAACACGTAAAGGTGTCAAAGGTACATGGTGCTGCAACTTTGCAAGGTAGATTGGTAGGACAGTAGGAGGCTCAGCCAAGTTGTGCGGAGGTTCTCTATGATATATATGATGGTCTTCTTTTAGCATTATTATTGTTATACATGGAAAAAATACGAAAGGTGGACCAGCCGTAAAATGTACGTATGCACCACGATTTTAGCAACACAAGGAGTGATGGATGCATGGCAACCAAGAGAAGAGGTCATTGTGAGCTTTAACGTTTGCTGACTATCAGTCATAGGTGATTGGTGAGCAACCCACTGATCATGTGTGGCATCTACGCTTCTACAGTGGTGGGTTGCTTGCCGGCGGTTACCGGCGGGGCGGTGGTCCAGGCCGAAGCCTCGTGCCGTTGCCCGTTGCCCGTTACCTGTGGGCCTATCCCACGCGCGAGTGAGGCCGACGTGGTCGGGCCAGTTCGAGGAAAGCCGCGGGGCCGTCCCGTTTCCCGTGCCCTGCGGACGGGGCCGGAACCGTAACCGGAACGGAACCCCGTTTCTGGAGCCTTCCGTTCCGCACGCTGCTGCACGGCGCGGCGACGGCGTTGGCGTTCTGCATCTTCTTCTTTTCCGTGCGGTGGAGGACCACGTACGCGTCCGGTCTGGATTGTACGATAATTCCAAGACAAAGACTATTCAGCATCTACCGACAGTCCGACACGCCCTGCTCATTTTCAATCCAATCCAATCCAATTCTAAAATATCAATACACATATCAATCTCATGTTTTGAATAATAATCAATCAATCTCAAATCTAACCGTATGAACATCAGTACATGTATAAATACTAATATTTATTTTTTATTAATCTCAATTTTATCAAAATTATAAATTTATAGAAAACATTATCAACGTGTCCAAATGCTGTAAAAAATTTTTTTTTAGAATTTGTAAAATGTATTTTTTGAGAATGTGTAAAAATGTATTTGTAATTGGTCTATTGATAATGGGCTTGTTCAATTAAGCTTGAAGCGAGTCACGACACTAGCCCATCATACTACGTACGACTATCCCGGCCAAAGCCCGACGGCCGGTGGGACGCTACCCACGGGGGTTCAAATCCCGGTGCTTTCGATCTTTTTGCGAATTGGCTTGTAGTCCAATGGTAGGGCGGGCCCAGTGGGACGCTACTCCACCAGGTTCAAATCCGGTGCTCGCAACTAACTTCTTGGGATTTTCGGGATTTTCGGCGTTATGCATTAAGTGGTAGCGGCGTTCCGTCGTAACGGCGCCAATGGTGACCGAGAATCTCCGTGATCTGGCAGGGTGCTTCCCTTCGAGGAGGTGCTTATAGGGGTAGGGTTTTGCGTATGTGTGTTCATAGGGATGAGTGTGTGCGTGCGTATTGTGGCGTCTGCGTTATGTCATTTCAAAAAAAAAAAAAAAAAAAAACCGAGGACACGAAAAAAAAAGCATGGACGGCGGTGACAGCGAGCGAGCGTTCGACACGCAATGCGCAGACACATCCATCACCGTACCCAGAGCAGCTAACATGATGAGCTCACAGAGTCGCAGTGCAAAACACAACCGGCACACGTACACCCTCCGTCCATAAATAAGTACATTTCTTTGACTTTTATCAATCATATTTGACCATTCGTCTTTATTTAAAAAAATTTAATAAATATAATTTATTTTGTCATAACATAAAAATTACTCTAATGCTAAATTATGTTATAACAAAAATAAGTAATATTTATTAAAAATTTTAAATAAGACGAATGGTCAAACTTTAATTTTGAAAGTCAAAGAAGTGCATTTATTTGTGGACGGAGGAGTAATCGACGTACGTCTGAACCGGACTGATGCAAGTTACTGGTACCCTGGCAGATACTACGTTCTCCCGCCTTGATAGATAGTTCTGCTAGAAAGCTCATTAGAAGTCGAATCAAACATTCAAACCTAAGGCCTTTGTTGTCCTGCTGAAAAAGCTTAGTAAGCCGGTCTTCGAGAAAATCCAGCTCTCGAATCGGACTAAAAGGAAAAAGATATCCCTAGGTGGCAGAGCAGCCTTTAGAGTAGAGCTCACTTCCCCACTCTGTTCCTAATCTATGTCTTAATAAAAGACTCCCGATACCGGACATTACCCATTAGACTGATTGGACCACTTAAGAGGACCCCTTTGGCTTGGCTATTCTAGGCCTTCTTCTATCTCTCTGGTCATCAGGTCATGTGATGTGAACAGGTTGCAGCTTTGCAGTTGCAGCTCAGAGCCATTGCAATTTGGTCAGCAGCAAGGCCAGCGAGCTCGGTCAGTGTACAGCTACTGACCTACTGTACTGTACAAGTACGAGTAGCTTCACGATCCTCGTTGCGACCCATGAACTACACAGGTGGTTGGAGACTTGGAGGTGGTTAAGGGGTTAATCAGGCCGGGGACGAGCAGGCATTGATCACCTGTCATCAGCTGATCAGCCATCAGTCCATGAGTCATCAGTGCCGCGTCACCTGACTGAGATCGCCACTGCTCTGGGCATGCTGTAGACTGACATCTTCGCGGCGTCTCCAGGAAAATGTAGTCAATACACACCCTTCTAGTGATGATCAAAGAAACACCTAACCACCAGAGCCAAGCCAGACAATTTCATTTCTTGACCAGGAAGACAGCATCATTTTCTCGACCAGGACCCAAGTTATTGAAGAGGACAGCTTCATTTCTCGACCAGGTATTCAAAGCCAAGGTGGGGACACATTAACCTTCACCAATATGGTAGCCATATCCAGCTTAATCTGTCGACTGACACATCCATGCTGATTGGAATTGAAGGAGCAATAGTGTGCAGCATCAACAGAGCCCTTGGAACCTACCTTAAACTTCAAATGCATTATGGTGCGCACAGGAAAAGCAATGACAAACGTTTTTGTCACCAAACCACCAATTGTTCCATGAAAAACCTGAAATTCTGTAAGCTCCTTTCTGACGGACACAAAGGAACTGAGGGATAAATTAAAACCTGTCTTGACTCCACATATGACCACTTCTATTCTGGCCTCCATTCCAGCCTCCACAAATGTTGAACACATGTCAACTGCACCACAGCTGCCATTAAAGCGAAGTACGAATGGTCTTGTTGGTATGCGTTGGGTTAACTGTTCTACTCCATCAATCAGCTGAAGGTCATCTTCCTCTTTTTCTCCGGTCTTGATCCTCATGTCGAACTCCATTAAAACATCAGAAAGCAACATAATGCCTCTTTTAGGCCCAGACATCTCCATGAGAGAACCCTGCAAAACATTGTTTAGTAGCTCTGCATAGCAAAATACTTATAAATTATCTGAAGCTAAATACTATCGTTACAAGCCAAATGCCAATAGACCTCAAATAGTAGCTGAAATTCTAAACCCTAAAAACAATAACAAAGAGCTGTGTTTTCCTACAACGATCCCTTCACTACCAAGAAGGCCAAGCTTGCTATGTTAATCATCACTTCTCTGATTTTTAGAAGAGACACTCCATGGTGCTTGGTATATTTCTAGGGAAAAAATGGACTTTATACTGTGTTACATCTCAATTTAATAGGATGTTTTGTAAAGAAACTTTGTGATTATCCATCCTGGATCTTGAGAATCAAAAACTTGGACTAGGAAATTTTCAGTTGCGTCCTCTGCCCTGGCAATGCAGAATAAGCAGCTCAACATCTTTTCCAAGACTGACAAAAGAAAAAGAAACTGTTGGGGGTACTCTGAACTTTAATTTCCAGACAAAACAACCCTACCCTTTCTTGAGATCTTCATTGTAATTGTGTTGGGGCAGTGAGAAACAAAGTAATTTTCAGAGGAAAACAAACATCTTTAAGCAATTGCAGAAGAGTCTTCATTGAAGAGCTAAACTTGTCGTCACTCAGAGCCAAAAGAAAGTTCTTACCAGCTCTTCAATCATATGGATGGATACAAACCCTCTCGTAGCTCTTGTTTCTAGGTTAAATTTTTCATCTCTTTCTCTGTGCCTTGAGCACCCTAAGCTCTTTTTGTAATATGTAAAACTGTTGCAAAAACCTTTCCTATATACATATATACTTGTTCACAATTTTGTTTCCAGTTTCTTGAATGCTGCTTGACTGATGAACAATTAATCCTCAAAAGTGTCAGTATAGTTTTAAATTTCAGTGGAAAGTATTTACAGTTATACATTTGGGAATCAATTGCCAGTGAGATGGCCGATTCTCAGAAGAAAACAATTTCGCAAACACAATGATGCTTGGCTGTGTGTGTGTGTGGGTGGGTGGGTGGGTGTGTGGGGCAAAAAAAAAAAAAAAAAAAAAAAAAAAAAAAAGGATTGGACTCAGCTGGTCTACACAGACTCTTCCAGCGGTTCAACGGGCACGGTATACGGAGAATACCAATCTGCATCAAAGATATCCTGCAGCTGTCTAACAATGTTGGGGTTGTATGTTCCAAGCTGGGACAATGCAGGTCCGGTCTCGTTGTACCCAGGAACCACGTAGTATTTGATCTCGACCTTGCCACCGCAATGGTTATATGTCAAAGATGCACAGAGGATGTTGGAGTATAGTAGGCTCTTCAGGTATTTTTCGGTGTTTGGGATGAAATGTGCCCAGTAGGCAACAAGTAGCCTCACGGTTGCATTTTGTGAGAATACTACCTGCCAAGAATCAATTTACCCTTGGTCAGATCACTGTCGTGTAACTAATTAGAGGTACATTTTGAAGAAAAACCTTCAAAAAAGAGAGTCCGGATTTTTGCCAGGATCAAATGTTGGACCCAATTATAAATACCTCTGAGATTGCTGACGATAAAGATGACCAGTAGACTGTTTGAGTAGCATACTGTGACTGCCCAAGCCAATCCATGGTATTCATTCTTACTATTCCCCCAAACTTAACAGACTTGATGGTGTCAACCCATCCCTGCTCATCTGCTTGGAATTTGTCAAATGTCACCTGTGAAAACAAGAAAAGGTGAAACCAATGTCTGAAATGTACTACTTACTAGATTAGTCCTCAGACCAGTTATCTTTTATTAAATTGCATGTCATAATTCTACGTTTATGATAAATATGCCAGATAGGTTAAGGTAGTCAAACATTTATGTATGTATATGTATATGAATATGTTGATATATGGGTGCAAGTACAAGGTCAGTAAGATGACTTTTCTAGACCAACCAGATGATGTAGATCCTTATGCACAGAACATTTTCATTGAATGTGCACTTCATATCACCATGAATATCAATGATGAGTTTATACTAAAAAGTTAGTTTACTAATGAAGGCAATAAGATTGCATCGAAATTGCTAGATTGATTAAGAGGCCAATAGGCAAGGACCACGGGTTGGTTTATAGAAGTATAACCACCGTCGAATCTCCTTGCCTAATATAACATCAATGAATCAATGAAATCTATAGTTAGCCATAATGGGTCAATAGCCCAAGTGCCTATGCGGCTGTCTAACACAAAAGCATTGTTATAGAAAAAACACTAAAGCATCTATTCACTGAAGGCTACGGACTAGCAATACCTAGATGTCTATAATGTGCTACAAAGTTACCTCAGGTGGCGCAAAGGAAAGGTAGCTCAAGTAGTGCTCCTGAGTAGATATCTTGTACCCAGGGGTTTCTAATGAAACATCAATCATTTCAGGATTTGCAAGAGCTGGATATCCATCTACATATGGGATGTCAACTGAAAGTGGTATGGGTGACCTGTTCGCAGATGAAGAATAAACTATTTGACCTAACAAAAAGTCTAAATAAAAATATTATGCCTGAATATTTTTAGAAACCACAAGACAAGATTTAATAAGTAATTAGCAGCCGCTGAATCATTATAAAGAAGAACGACAGAGGTATAAAGGATGGTACACCAGTGAATCATTATAAAGAAGAATGATAGTATGTACCGAGCATTTTCAGAATTGAAGCTGGACCAAATGAAAGATAGATGCAGACAAGATAGCATAACAGATAGACTGTACATAATCTATTCCCAATGTACCAGGCATTTTTTTTTCTTCAAATTTGTGCGCTAAGTGCAAGCTACAGAAGGAGATGCAAACCTGCATCTTTCTTTTGGCTGTAGGAAATGAGACCAGCATGGAACCTTTCTAGAAACTTGCCACTGCTTATCCCAGGCTTGTTTAGTGTAAGAAGATGAGTTGAGGGTTGAAAGCGTCAATAAATTTTGAAAAATATACTTCCACAAGTTTTTGCTATTTGTGGGCAATCAGCAAAATAGATCCCAAGCTCCTTGACCTGCAATGCACATAAAAGTAGTGCATCACAGGTTAACCAAATTGCTTTCTCAGCACTATACTGCAAATGTAACATAACTTTTTTTTTGTCAGGTATACCTGGGTAAGGGATTTCCAGTCGTTGTTTGCTGACCCTATATACACATCCTTCCTATCTGATATCCAGACCTTTGCATGCAGAACACAAGATCCCCACCAATCCTCAAAAAGAACAGTTACATTCTCAACATTTGGTCGTCCTGCGGCCAGATCGGCGCTCTCTTGGTCGAAATCAGGAGCAAATCCAGAGTGTTGGACAATCCTGAAATGATACTGCAGTTGTTAATAGAGAAAATAAATCTCTTTGTTTGCTTTATCACTTCTTCGAGGTCCAGTTGTGAGACATCAGGTTTACTGTTGGCATACAGCTATGTCAATATTCCATATTTTTAGGCCGACATTCTCTGCTCCTAGCCCAACCATCCTATGATCAAGTAATCTCTGAAATTAAAGAAACTGATAATTCAGGTATCATACCCATTACCCAATACTTGCCTGATTTTGATCTTACGATCCGCAGCATTTTCCAATGCCTTGTAAACCAGGCGTCCCTCATCAGCCCCAAATCTCTTCATGTCACTCTCTGAGAATCCATAATCCCCCGATTTCGGATTGTTTGGTGTAGACAAGAACTGCCAGTACTGTGCAAGGATGTCCAGACTCTTCGTTGCATTCCCCGAGAGCCACTGAAGAACATCTCCTGCAGACCCACAGAAAGAACAGAAATCAACAGCCCTGTGAATATGTAGTGACTGCAAGAAGCATTAGTAATTTCACAAACACACTATCAGCATCACCAGCTGTATCAGTATCACTTATCATCAACAAAAGTTCCTAATCGTGTGTGTGTTCCAAATCCAATTACAGCATTACTGAAACCTAACTGCATTTGAGAGAGAAAGAGAGAGAGAGACAGAAAGAACCCTAAACTGAAGGGGGAATCAATAATTCAATGCACTACTCTTCAGCTGAATTACAGAATGCACAATGAAAGCCTTCATATAAAATCGAAAGGAGTTGTCATCTTTCCAAGAATGTACAGTACGTATTTTCTAACTAGTGACCCGGACACGAAATATGTATCCCCAATTAGTCCATCAGCAGAGCAATATCCGAATTGCTCACAGCAGAGGCTGATACAAAGCAATTGTAAATCTTATCCACAGATTCTTAAGCAGTGGCCAACTGTGAAATGGGTTACCTCATTTAGCCAGAACCAGAAATGGAACTCACCAAAACGAAAGCCTCAAAGGCGCGGCACACATTCAGCATATGTATGCGGCGCCGGCGCTACACCCACCTATCCCCAAACTGGCAAACCCCCATAGACGCACCATCCACCATGTGTGAGGTGAGGCATGCAGAGAGAGTGGGTGTGGGATATACGAACCGGTGGAGAGGACCCCGGGGACGCGGCGCAGGTGCGGCATGTCGGTGGGGATGGACTGCACCAACCACGCCTTGCAGGTGTCCGCGCCGGCGTCCGCCGTCGCCGGCGCCCCCTACAGCGCGGCAGCAGCAGCCACAAATAGGGGAGGAGGAGGAGGAGCCGGAGCCGCCGGCGGTCTGCGGAGGACGGCATGGCTCCTGAGTCGTGACTCGTGTCAGCCTGAACTCGCAAGTGTGGAGTGTGAAGCCGTCACAGGAACTGAACTCGAAGTGGAGGGTCAACTGTGAAAGTGATCAATAACCATGCTTGCCGGCTGCCGCACGCTGATTCTAGTCGATAAATCGGCTGATTTCGGTGGGGATGGACTGCACCAAGTGACAACCATATGAAAAAAGGGAAAATTGGCTCCGGGGCACTGTTAAAGGTGTCTTTTGCTGTGGGACACTAAAATTTTGTGTCTTGCTACAACACATTGGTCAAGTGTGGTAATTTGCTATAGGACATTGGACTTATTTATTGTATTCGATTTTAATAGAAGTCTACTAAAATTCCCAATCTACCCTTTGCCTCTCTTTCACCTGCACTTGACTCGAGCCTGACCAATTCATCACCGGAGCACCGCCGCCGCTTCGTCTTCTCCAATCCCGGTTAGCCGAGTACCTCCCTGCACGGGCGTCAGCCGAGCCACCCTCCCCATCCTCCTCGTTGGTCCGGCGTGGCGCGTGAAGGAGGGGCTCGCGCCGGCCGGCCTAGCTGCGGCACCACGATGGCGGGCAATCCGGCGCTGGGGCAGCTCCGGCCGGCCCAGCGCGGCGGCTGCAGGAAGCGGCGGCGCACCATTCCTTCACCGCCGCGCTGCCGGGATCCGGCGTTGCGGTCCTCGCTTGTTTGGTACAGGGCGCCATCGCCCGTCGTCACGGGCACCTCCACCAACGGCGCGTTGCCTCGCCCCGCTTTGTCGCGGCCCGCGGCCTCTCTTAGCGTCGGCTGGGAGGAGGCACCGCTAGCGGAAGGAACGGGCGCCGCTTCTTTGCGCGTGACGCGGAGTAGAGTTGAGGTACGGACGGACGCCGACTCGCTGAGCAGATGGCCGTGTGAAAGAGATTGAAGGGGCAAGGGTATTTATGTCCTTTCACGTGGCTGCCCATTAAACACTAATATAATATCCAGTTTAGTGTCTTATGGCAAAGTGAGTACGCTTTTTGATGTGTTTTGGCAAATACATGATTTTTGGTGTCTTCTAGCAAAAGGCATGTTTTAACGGTGTGTTGTGGCAAATTTTGCCTATGAAAAATTGAATATCGTTCTGTGAAGAAGAAGCTGAACCGCAATAAGTATTGCACTCCCTCCGTTCTTTTTTAGATGTCGTTATGGGAAGCGTGTCGATCAAACTTTTCAACTTTGACTAGATTTGTAGAAAATACGTGCAACATTTAAATCTCTAAATAAATTTGTTAAAAAACTAGACTTCAAGATCTTTCCGATGATACCAATTACTTAGCATAAATATTTATATATTTTAATATATAATTGCCGACATTTTGAAAAAACACTTTTTTTCTCGGGAAGCGAGAATGACATCTATTTTGAGACGGAGGAGTATGTGGTATGCATTGCCAAGTGACAACATAGCATATTTTAAAACGAGATGAGAAAGCCAAATACCAAAAGCCAAATGCCAGCCCCTACGAAAGGACAGGAGGCATGCCTGCCTCGGATCATGAGATGAGAATTGAGGGAAAGAATGATCCAGCAGGTGGGAACGGGTCAAAGCGCAGCGGCCGGCAGATGCATTGTTTGACTTTCAATCTCCCATGGGTGGATCCGTGGCCGAAGATGCCGCCCCTAGTTTGCTCCGACGATTCAAACGTGACGGGTGTCCACTGTCCCAGACTCCCTAGACTTCACGAAAGGCCAAGCATATTCTCTTCATCCCTTGAGCATCTCGACTGCTAGTCCGCTACTTCGTCTCCTCCCTCCTCGTATGGATTGGATTGGATATGAGTAGTATTTTTTTTTAGAATTACACAAAGTACAACGCAGACGTTCACAACACGCACGCACACTCACCCCTATGAACACATGTACGGAAACCCTACCCCTATGAGCACCTCCGAAGGACTGGGCAGCCGGCAGATCTGGAGATTCTCGAAGTCACCATAGGCGCCTCGTCATCGACGGGAACGTCGCTTACCACATAATGCATAACGCCGGTAATTTCTGGGAAAATCCCAAGAAAAAGTGCGAGCACCAGGATTTGAACCCTGGTGGGTAACGTCCCACTGGACCGTTCTACCATTGGACTACAAATCAATTCGCTTGGATATGAGTAGTAGGAGACTGTAGGAGGCAGCATTGAATTCGATCTTGTCCGTCTATCCCTTGTGCTATTAATTCTGGTCTTTTTTCCTCCACAAAAATAATGATTTTTGGCCGGAACTTTTCTACGTATTCTCTATTTTTTTTGACGTCTCTCATCTGGGTACAGCTGTAGCATTTGTTCATACATACGCACACCCACACAACACACACACACTACTCACGCCACCCCATGTACAAAAAAACCTACAACTACACTCAGATTCGAAGACCGCGTTCATCTTGAGATCACCGAAATCCTCGATTCCGTAGGTGACGGGCACGCCACAATCCCATTGTGGGATCACGCGCGTGAGAGGCGGGACGCTGACACCTGGTCCAGCGGAGACCGTTTATATTTTTGGGGAAAAACCCGGTGCGGACCGGTCGATTCGGGAATCGAACGCGGGCGGTGGCCTCCACGGACGGAGAGTGCACCACTTTGCGCTACGGGGCGTTGGCATCTACGTATTCTCTAGACAATTTTCGGATCCCGTGGGCCGTCGAAGCACCTACCATCAGCATAGCGAGGGATCCTACACGATCCGGCCCATATGAGGCCCAAAGGGCCACCACATCTGAAAGGCCCTCCATCGAATCGGACATGCTATTGGCCCGAGCTCGACGCGCGAATACGAATAATACCGGTGTGCATATATGCAAAACAGCCACGCCTCCCCAATCATCATCATCATCCATCGGCTTGATTCTTCTTCAATCAACAACCTCGTTCGGTTCGGGCTTTCTTTGCGGGCGGCGACTCCGTTAAATCGCGAGGTAAAACCCTAGCTCCGTGATCGCTGGTCGTAGCCGGGGCGAGATGCAGATCTTCGTCAAGACGGCGACGGGAAGACCATCACGCCGAGGTCGAGTCGAAGCGGCGACACCATCGACAATGTCAAGGCCAAGATCCAGTCAGCCTTTTCCCCTCTCCACCCCTGTGACTCTCGATTCGTAGCGGAATTGTGTCCCTCGTGGTTGGTTGATGATAACGAGTAGTTAGCCTTGTTGATTGCTGTGTGTGTGCCGATCTGGTAGGGTTTTTAGCGCGGTTCTTGTCCACTGGGGGGAAAGGATCTTTAGATATCATCTGGGATAGTGACTGTCGGTGGCTGCAGTATGGAGATTCTCCTTAGAACGGGCACATATATGAGGGTTTCCGCTACTAATTACTGTGGTTTTGGTGTCGTGTCTTCGTATCTTCGCCTGTTGCCTCGAGTCTTGTTTGTTGTAATGAATGAACAAATAAATCTAGGAAAGTTAGTGTCTATCAACTGTGACAGCCCCTCTGTTATGTGGTTATGGAAGATGCAATTTTTCCATAAGCACCTGGCATAAGAACTCTTTTGTAATAACAAGGAATGTAAAGTGTTGACATCATTACTAATACAGATTAATTACCATGGTTGGTACTTGAATAATTTTTTGAACTTCATCTATTATCCTAATAGAAATACTTTTCTTTTTATGCTGGCAATGACAATGTTAAACTTGACTTATGATCTTACCTGTAACAGTTCTTGGTTGCTTTGCATGATTGATTTTTGGTTTCCTTGATGCTGCTTATGTATTTCAACTCAATGACAATGTCAAACACGACTTTATGATCTTACATGTAACTCCAGTACTGAATTGCAGTTTTTATTTTCCCATGCTAGGCTTTGCATGATTGATTTTGGTTTCCTTGATGCTGCTTATGTATTTGAGTGCGGTGTTACTCAATGACAATATCAAACACGACTTTGATCTTACCTGTAACTCCAGTACTGAATTGCAGTTCTATTTTCCCATTGTAGGCTTTGCATGATTAGATTTTAAGTAGAAAAGGTTTCCTCGATGCTGCTTACTCCCTCCGTATACGAATTAAATGTCGTCCTGGCCCTCTCCCTGTTTTGCAAAATGTTGTTCTGGAGCACAAACCGCTAATCTGGACGTCTTGCACAAGCCGCTAATCTGGATGTCTTTGCCCTTACCTTTTCGATCTCAGCACCATAGTTACCCGTGCCGCGCTTGCCTCGATTAAGCCCCTCGTCATGCATGCCAACCGCCGTGAGGAGTCGATCCTGGGAACGCACACAGTAGCATGCAAAATAACAGCGCTAAACCTTTTTTTGCGCCCACGAGTGGTCGATCCTGGGACCTCAAGCCCCAGGTCTCACTGCGCTAACCAACCAGGCCATGTGAGTTTGTTGTTTATAATGCACCGTAACCGCATTAAACATGGATAGACATGGAAAACTCTACTCTAATTAATCACTCCTTGGTATTCCTAATGTTGTCCTAAACGTCATTTTTTACCAGTATGGAGGAGTATGTATTTAAATGCAGTGTTACTCTCATTCAAAGTCACATTTTAGGAAATAAAAGCCTACTCTTGAGTCATTTTCGGTGCACAAAAAGAATTTCCTAGTCAAACACCTCTATCTGAGTTAGCTTTGAACAAAATTTTCCATGTTCAAGTAATACTAGTTTTCTAATACCTGTCAATGTTCAATATTTGTATTCCATGACTTTCTCCATGTTCGGCCATTTTTCCCTCTTTTTTTTTTTTTTTTTTTTTTTTTTTTTGCCAAGTGCACTTAAATCTGACTCACATTCCAAAACTAGTGATCATAAATTCTAAGTAACACTGATTAAAAGATGGGTTAAGGAATACCATTCTAACATGGCAGGTTCCTAACATACTGCCTTATATATTTCAGGACAAGGAGGGCATTCCGCCTGACCAGCAGAGGCTAATTTTTGCTGGTAAGCAATTGGAGGATGGCAGAACATTGGCTGATTACAACATTCAGAAGGAGTCGACACTCCATTTGGTCCTGAGGCTCAGGGGTGGAACTATGATCAAGGTGAAGACACTAACTGGAAAGGGAATCGAGATTGACATCGAGCCCACTGACACAATTGATAGGATCAAGGAGCGTGTCGAGGAGAAAGAAGGCATTCCACCTGTTCAGCAGAGGTACTTGCCCCCACAATAATCAATATGAATCTGAAACCTTTCTATAAGCTTCTTTTAGCAATTGTGTGGTCCTAATAGAACTGTTGCATGCGCAGGCTCATCTATGCTGGGAAGCAACTTGCTGATGATAAAACTGCCAAGGATTACAACATTGAAGGTGGTTCAGTGCTCCATCTTGTGCTTGCTCTGAGGGGTGGCCAGTAGATTAAAAAGTTATATCTGTAGTTTCTGCTTATGCTATTTCTACATTATAGTTGTTTCAGAATTGAAGCCTTGTATTGGGTGGTTTATTGTGCCATGAGATTAGCAGACTACAAGAGTCAGGTGTCATCTGTATTGTCTAGAAATACTTGAACTAAGTTCATTAAGTTGCCATCTGAGTTCGCATTGCCCTGAGTCCTTTCATCTAAATGGCTGAATCAATGGTGCTGTCATCTAATTTTGGGTTTCCCTTGAATCCTCATCACTCGCAGAGTAAGATTGTGCTCATTAGCTCATATTTTTGACATGCATGTCCCTTGGAGTTGTGTTGGTTGAGAAGGGATGTTGCCTTTTGCTGTTATTATGGTTAACTTGGGTAAGAACTTGTGCTATGGCTGTGTCTTCCATGGGTGATCACCTGATTTACAGATCCAGCGTGAAGAGCAATTTGAAGTGTCTTTTTGTATCTTTCTCTATTCTCTATTAACAAAACAAGAATAGAGGTTTTGGTATTAAAAAAAAAAGTTCTCCAACAGATTTAATTAGATCTCCAAATTTTGTCATCGTGTTTTTCTGGTTTCTCGCTAGCCAAATATCAGGAGTGAATAGCTCTCTCCTTAGTGTGCACAAAATTTCGAGGAGTTTTTGAAAGGTGGAAAGATATATGTGTTTAGTTAGTGAAATATTTTGAGTTCGGCTACCGTAGCACAATTCGTTTGTATTTGGTAATTATGGTCCTGAGATGGACTAATTAGGTTCAAAAGATTCGTCTCACGCTTTTCAGCCAAACTGTGCAATTAGTTTTTTATTTACCTACATTTAATGCTCTAAAAAAAAAATACGTTAAAAGATTCGATGTGACGGGTACTGAAGCACGTTTTGGGTTCACTTTTCACCAACTAAACACAAGGTTTTGTTTAAATGGTTCTGCAATTGATGATATAAAGAGTGAGTTTAAGAAAGACTATTGGAGATGCTAAAGACTATTGGAGATGCTTTTACATGTGTTAAGCAAACTAATATGAAGACTGTTGATTTAGCTAGACACAAACTTTTTGTTATCGCTTTGAAGTGGAACAAATTGACAACAAAGTTTAGAACTCAGTTGACTCAAGGTGAGATTTTGTGAAACTGCTGAGTCCAGTTGGCACTTCATGCTTATGCTTGGTTTCGCCAGTTTGCCCTATGGATTGAATGTGATAGTATATGAATTGTCAGATAGTGATATGAATGAATTGTCAGATACTAGCAATTCACTTAACACAGTTTGGCGAATCAAATTCCGAATGATAAGAACATTTTCCTTTTGGCCAAATCTTATCTCAAGCTGAGAGTTTACAACGTAAGGTTGAGCTATAAAGAAGTTAAAAAGTGTAAACAGTTTTTGAAATGAAATCTAATTCCTAGTTGGATGTATACAATATTTGTGGTGTGGGGCAGCTATCTTCCACTTAGCATCCCCTAAAAGCTGGATAAGGGCCTCTTTGGCAGCAGGAGCCACCGGCTCCGGCTCCTCATCTAGACACTGTAGCGCGCGACTGTAGCGAAGCCAGCATTCCTCCCCAGTCCCCCTCCCCTTCTCTCTCACCGACAACGCCCACTGTAGCGAGGAGCCGGCGAAGCTCGTTTTGAGGCTTCGGGCTCCGGCTCCGCGCGCTGCCGCGCCTGAGCCCGGCCAAAGAGGCCCTAAAGAAGCCAAATCGCTACTGTGTAGACTAGACTCGTCCAGGGAAGTTTCTTTCTGAAGACTAGAAAGCACGTTGCCAAAAACACACACTGATGCATCAGGGTGATGGAGACATGGCTCAGTGATCCTGAATGCTTTAGATTCTAGTTCAATGCTCCTGAAAATGATGAGGAGACATCAACACCTGTAGATTCTTGTTCAACGCTCCTGAAGAAATAGCCCATTCGAATGCAGACATCGATCTGTTATCTTGTCTTTGTTCAGATACGGATGTTCCAGCTTATCTCGTTAGTGCATTTCTGATGCAATATGGGTATCTTCTGAAACTAAAAAACAGAGCTTAACGTCCCAGTCGGGTCACAAAAGGATCTCCTTCTTTTCTTGAAATTAATAAATAAACTTGCTGTGACATACTTATTCACCAGCATAAAAGGTTTCAAATATTCCTTTTGTTTCGCCTTTCCATATTCCTCTCCAGCATATCTTCGATTTTTTAGTGGGCACTTGGCACTGCCCTTCTTTTTCTATTGGTATATTCTCCACGGCATCTGTTTGGCTGATTTCAAAGGCAATTTCTGTCATGTATCTCATCCCTTGAGTTCCTTTTTCCCTTTGAAAAAGACTCTTCTTCTATTGTTCCTTTCTGATAAGGCCATCATTTCAGTTTTATTTGCCTCTATCTGTCTATGCTGTTCTGTTCGTTGTTAGGTTTTTGCCCAGGCATTTCATGTAATCATAGGCTTAATAATCATTTCATAATTAATCTCCATGATATAATCAGATTCAGATGTATATGAAATAGATGTGTGCCTATCTTTAATAATCTCCTGTCATGTATACCTATGTTTTTGCACCAGACAAAATATATTTTAAAATTCGCTTTGCTCCCTTGCACAATCTTCGTTCTGTTCATTGTTTCATGCCTTTTGTTGTGCTGTTATGCTGGTGCTGAATCTGCTGCTGCAAATTCCTCTCAGCCGTCTCTTTCCCTCTGTTTTCCACTTGCACCTTTCTGCGCGCGGCGCCGACGCCGAACAAAGTGAGCAGTGAGCGTGACTGCATCCATGGCCATGTACACCCCATCCTAGGATTGTGTAGGGGACCAAAGAACCCTAATTCGTTCAAAAAAGCAAAAAAGAACCCTAATGACCAATGGCAACCCTGCATGAAAGGCCACAACTTGTGAAATGCTTTGGCTAATCTATACAAGCCAGTGCTGTCACTTCTTGAGCTTTAATTTGCTTGGGAGTGGTTCATCGATTGGCCGGCCGGGCAGGTTTTCAGGGACTACGCTAACCTCTAGCTGCTTCTGCAGTTTACTGAGCCATTTCTCTGATGAACCTATTAAGGCTCTTTTGCAGAGGTCCATCCATGGTTTTCTTTGGTCAGAGTACATAGAGCCTGGACCATCGCCGTCTAACTAGTGCTCATGATCAGTTCCTTGACATGCCATGTTTGGCTCTCGTACTATGTGAAGATCTGGCTCTAAACTCTCTGAAGCAGGGATGTGAGTGTACTTTCTCCTTGTGTTGTGGACCTCTCATGCGGCGTTGGTGACATGGACCATGCATGATCGATGCATCAGAGCAACATCATGGAAGCATCAGATCTGAACCAACTGAAAGCTCCTTGTTATTGGTGGGGCACAGGGATTAAGGTGATCTCGGAATAATATTTGGCTGATTTTGTGCATGGAATTTTGATGATGAATAAAGAAGGATTTGGTTGCTTACTTCTGCTGGCCGGAATATAGATCAGGTCGTTGAAGCTGAACTGCTGGGGTTCAGTAACTAAAGTACCTACCAATATATCTTTCCGGATCGATTGGTTTCGTCAGTCAAAAGATCGATGGATATTAGTAGTAGCATGGTGAACTCTGATTTCTCTGTGATTGGAAGGATGAGCCGATGACAGAAATGCCCTTTTCATCTCCTTTCCTTTTTTTGCCCCACTGAATATTTCTGCCAACGGTCAATTTGAGTAGGACTGCTAGATTTTTACTGGAACTTAACTGAGTTGAATATTTCTGGCAACGGTCAATTTGATTAGGACCGCTAGATTTTAAAACTAACCTCATCAGTTGAATCCTTCTTATTAGTTGTTGCTTAATTGTGATGGCAATGCTAGTCAAACTGTAAAAAAAGGAGTAATTCACATTCTGACCAACTGTCGATGTGAATTATTGCAAGCTGTTGCCGTCGTCGTCGTCTCACTGTCAGTGCACGTCGTTTTCGTCTGGGTACTTGCAGATGCAATTGCCGTGCGTTTGGACCGCTAGCTTTCAGCCTTTGTGCCAATTTGCCATGCACACAGTTGAGGAAATTAAGCACGTCAACCGGTTCTTCTTCCTTGGACATTGATTAGAAAGAAACTACGCCAAACCTCGTCACTATCCTAAATCCAGAAGCAAATGCATGCTACCGTTACAGACTTTAGCATGGGTGGTTTGATACCACAAATGGCAAGGCAGGTGATTGCCATTGCGGTACCAAGCGTATGTACACGTGTGTAGTTGTCAAAATTTGGCAGTGGTTAGCCCTCTGCCTAAACACACCTGCCATGCATGGCGGCGGCTACGTCAAAACTCGCGGGGATCGACGAACAGGACCGTCCCGGACGGCGCCGGCGCCGCCCAGCCGTCGTCGTCGTCGTCGTCGGCATTGTTCTTGCTGAGGTTCTTGATGCACCAGACGTCCTCGTCGCAGGGAAGCGGCGCCACCTCGGGACGGCGGCGGCGGCCGGGTCTTCCGGCGCGACGTCGGCGGCGACGACGGCGCACGCCGGGTTCTTGCGGGCCATGTTGTGGGCGTGGTGGCAGAGGGAGCGGAGCAGGTCGGGGCCTGCCGGGCCGGACATGCGGAGGCCGTAGAGGAGGTAGGTGCCGAAGGGGCGGAAGATGTCCGGGATGGACGGGACGCGCATCCACGGCGCGCCGCGGTCGAGCGCCCGGAGCGCGGCCAGCGACGCGCGGAGCAGCGCCGGCGCGCCGCGAACGCGGAGGCGCATGGAGCGGGTGGCGTCCCAGATGCTGAGCACGGCGAAGGACGGCGGGTCCGCGGCCGCGGACTCCTCCTCGATGGCCACGAACGTGCCCAGCGTGAGCTTGTGGGCCAGCAGCGCCGGCATGTCGGCGGGGAGGAACTCCGTGGCGTGCGGCGGGCACAGGCGCGCGTACGCCGCGGCCGCCAGCGGCGGCGGCAGCTGGAACACGCGGTGCGCGCTCGGGATGGGGAGGCGGTGCGCGTGCACCGGACGACGGAACGGCTCGTACCCGAACCGCCCCGTGAACAGCGCCAGCGACGCCGCGTTGCATGTCGTCGTCGCCATCGTCGCGTGCGCCGCGCCCGCGCTCACGGCACCACTGCTCCGCGCGATCCACCAGCGCCGTCGCGACGCCGAGCCGCCTGCAAGAGAAAGCGCAATTGAGGTGAGCACACAACAGACGTTCAAACCATGCGGCGGCGGCAGCGGCGGCGGCTGAGCCTCGAGAACCGTGTGGCAGTGGACTCCGGCCAACCGGCCGGACCGGTGGGCCTACTCCGCGGCGCGCGATTAGGTAATCAGAGAAAGTACGTTGGTGTGGAGCAGGGAAATGGACGCATTGTGTTGTGTGCATGCATATCCACATCCACACCACATGTGGTGAAATTTGAAGAAACAAAAAGAGAAGTGGTGAGGAGGACGGCATGGCCACCGTGGCAGGCATCGTACCTGTGGGACGGAGAGACCCTGAGGCCGAGGAGGCAAGCCACCTTCACGTACGCCGGCGGCGACGGCTGCTTCGGGTCCGGGGAGGAAGATGGTGTCTGTTTCTTGCCGCCGCCTCTGCTCACCACCCTAACGCAGGCCTTGATGAGCCCGACCATCTCCGCCTTCTCGCCATACTCGGCAACCTGAGCATTGCAAATTCATCAACAGACGCACAGAATAATCTGATAAATTGTCACTGTCAAACGCGCGCATCTTTCGTTCGTGCACATCAATTATCAGTAACAAATTATTGATCAGTCCCTCTCCCTCAGTGTTTGAACTCCAAACACTACATCACAACGATCGGATTGGTGTGCCAAACAAACAAACTGTTGTTGTTTGTCATTAGTTATTATGTGCAAGCTTGTTAATAATTAATTTGGTAGCTTGCTGCAGCGCGTAGATTAGTTAGGCCGCCGCCACTTTACCAGCATGACGTGCTCCGGCGCGTGGCGGACCCTCGCCAGCGGGTCGCCGACCAGCTCGACGGAGAGCGACATGCCCTTCTTCTTCTTCTTTCTCTTCGTCGTCTTCCTCAGCTTGCTGCCGTTGCCGCCACTGTCGTCGTCGTCGGGGCGACGGCGGCGGCGTCGACGGCTGTGGTGTCGTCGTCGCCGCAAAGGCCAACCTGGCACCGGCGCTCGAGCTCCTCGACCGCCGCCAGGTCCCTGTCCATGTCGAACTCCCTCACCCTAAACGACACTTTCTTCGCTCCATCCATGACGCTGACGGCTGACCTCAAACGACAATATCTAGCTTAGCTTTCTTCGTCGCTGTCACAACTAGCCTAGCTTTAGCTTAGCTTAGCTCAAGGAGGTTGAGCTTAGCTTGCTGCTTCTCTGGCCTAGCTCTCCTCTACGACGAGCGAGGAGGTGGAGGACGTGCAGCAAATTTATACAGGAGCTAGTAGGTTGACGGAGAGAGAAGGGAGGGAGCAGGAGTGAGGACTGAGGAGAGGGGTATTGCCGCCGTATTGGGGGCTGGGCCAAAATGGTAATCTCCCGCACCCTACCTAGTGACGCAGAGGGAGGCTGAGGCTAGGCGCAACGCAAGGACTGACGAGTGAGGACGGAGAACAAAGAACAATGGCGGCTTTTAATTTGTGTAATACACTCCTAGTAGCAACCATCCCTCTGGGGTTTCATTTGATTAGTAGGGAGAGAATGGAGCTGATTTAACGGCATGATGGTTTAGTTTTTTCAGATAAATAAAGCCTAATATATAGCTGAGCTGAAGTGGTGATTGGTGAAGACTATAGTTCAGTAGCTGTTCATTCATTCAGACAACAAAAAAACTAATGCGTGAGAGGCGCATGACATGGATGTTGGTGCACATACAGGTCACAGTTGATTAAAGGCGCCAAATCAACCTAGCCAGCTATGTAATCCCTATTACTCTAGAGCACACCAGCCTTTAAACAAGTGAGATTCTTCCCGGTTCAACAAAGGTTATAGTATAAGGCGATAGGAATTAGGATTTCTAGGCCGGAACCTACCTATTGTAGGGCATCCAAACATATATTCCAAGAGAAGCAGTTCTAGAGATATTATTCACAGAGGATCATTCTTCATGGCACGCGCATATATATCTTAAGTGGATCATGATCGGTTTAATATCTTTTTATATTAAAAACATTTTTTTAACGGTCAACAACCTCGTTTTTTGTAAAAACAAGGCAAAACCCTTCATCTGGTTAATTTTGAAAAACGGATTAAAATCAATACATCAGCTCAGTACAAAGGCGACGTTGTGGCATATCCATGGGTATATTAAAACAATAGGGGAATTTGTCTGTAGGACACCCAAAAAGGGGAGTATTAGATGATTTATAGATAACTATCATATCTTGTTGCTCACTACTACAAAAATTGATTAACCGTTGCACTTGCTAAACATTTACCGTTGCGGTTATTAAAAACCGCAACCACTAATACCTCTATTAACCGTTACGGTTTTATTAACCGTTGCGGTTTTTAAAACCGCAACGGTAAATAGATTAACGTTCGCGGTTTTATAAAAAACCGCCACGTAAATGAAGCCCAGAATACCCATCCGGAGAGCCCAATAACAGCCCAAAACCATCCCTAACTATATATACAGGGACTTAGGTTTTCACTCCAATCCCTCTCCCTCACCCTCACTCATCCCGACCGCCTCCGAAATCCACTCTCCCTCCCTCACTTCTCTCTCCCTCGCACTCTCTCCCTCCCACCGAACCACCTCCACGGCACCCGGCGGCGCGCATCGAATCCCGCGGCTCCCTCCGGCGGCGGCGCTCCCTCCCGACGAGCGAGGGCCAGGAGGCGACGTGGGGCGCTGGAGCCATCGGCCTTCGTGCGAGATCCGGATCCCAGCGGCTCCCTCCCGTGGGCGGCGGCTCCACGGTGGCGTCCTCCTCCCTCCCGGCGGCGGCGCCCACAATGGCGTCCTCATCCCCACGGTGGCGGCGCCGCGTCGAGGCGTCTTCCTCCCCACGGTGGTGGCCCTCGTCGGCGTCCTCCTCCCCTGCGGTGGCGGCCCTTGTCGAGGCATCCTCCTCCCCCACGGTGGCGGCCCCACGCCGAGCACGGCGGCGGATCTCGAGGCGGATCCCGGCGGCCGGTGGCGGCCGCGGAGCGACCGGCGGCCGTGACCAGCTTCGCGGGCGGGCGCGGCGCTTTCGAGGAGGCGGGCGTGGTGCTTGAGGCGGGGCGGTGCTGGCGGCGGCGGCGCCGCGGTGGCGCCGGCCTCGGCGGCGGCCACAAGAGCGAAACCCTAACCTAATGGGCCGAGATCCGGCCGCCGCCGCCGGATCGGGGCCCATTAGGTTAGGGTTTGATTTTTCTTTTTTCCCCTCGGATTTACCGTTGCGGTTTTTTGGGTCCGCCACCGTTAATAGTATGATTAACCGTAACCCTATCTCCGTTGCGGTTACAAAAACCACCACCATTAATCCAAAAAACCGCAACCATTAATCATTTGTGTAGTAGTGGCTGTTAAAATGTCATATCCATTGGCCTTATGGTTTACAAATGATAGTTGTTTTGGTGGTGAGTTTCTCTCTCCTCGGTGTCTACGGGCCAAATTACATCAAACAACAGGGTGTTACGGCAAATATGGAGAAAGACGATGTCCGCCCGCAAAAAGAGCGCCACTTTGGGTGTCGACAAATTCCCCAAAACAATAACATAACAACATGCCACATAAAAGCAAAAGATGAGACTACCACAAATTTGTGGCGTCATTCTTGTTGTAGAAACTTGTCATCAGCGGTTAGGATCTTTCCCTCTCCGTCTCTCACAATCAACGTAGTAGATGAAAGTAGAACAAGTAGACACAAGATGTAGGGAGACTATTCTTTATTCATCTGAATATTGGTGATTACAACATAGAGCTCCCACGTATATATAGTCCTGCCAAGGCCTAAAAGTTTTGGTAAGAGCCCACATAGAAACGGACTAGGATTATGATTCGTCCTTCTCCTTTCCTTCTAGGATAGAGTCCGTGTGTTTTTACAACACTCCCCCTTGGGCGATTACCACGATATGCATATGCCTCGTCAAAAAACTCCATCCGAAACCCCGGTGGGAAAAAATGGTTCTTGGAGAAAAGAGTACATCGCATTCGTTAATTGCATTGCACATGTTATCTCATTAAAAAACTTGTGTGAGAAACCTTCGAGTAAAAACTCGAAAAAAAGAGTACAACGCTTAACCTTCTTGGTCATATATTCTTCAAGATATTCAATTCTTCATGAATAGATAAATACTTCAGTATTTTAGCAAATATGACCTACTTGATCTTTGTAATTCTAGTGGTTTACCTCAAAAAGGCAGATTCAATAAAATATGCTCCCCCCTCATAAAGCCAAACTTTGAAATTCATTGTTGAAAACACACTTTTTCATAAACGTGTGTAAACTAATGGTATGCAAGTACCACAATACTATATCTTTTCAAAAGTTGGGTCATAATTCTTCTATGAATTATATGGGTATAAACAAGAGCAATGTGCTTCATGCATAATGACCACCTATTAATTGTGCAAAACAAAATATTATCCTTTAAATTAATAAATCCTTTCGAGAGGATTATGGGGAAATAAATTAATATTCAAAATCTTCTAGATAGTGTATCAAACTTATACTAGAGTTTGGATACTCATATTAATCCTTAATGGATTTTCAAATTGTATGTCTACTAATCTTCGAGATTTGATTGTACTAAATCCAGTCTTGTATTTGGTATTTAGGGGATAATTCAATTACCAAAAACCACCATTATTCTTATACCTTCTATGGTATATAGAGGATATCATTATTACACTGCTAGCTTTTCATACACTTTCTAAGTGTTTCGATGACACCTTCATGGTGTTTAAGATTCCTCGTTTCTTTCTCTCGGGTCTACATTCACTTCGTGGATGAATGGTGTTTATTCAAGAATTGACTGGTAAATCCTTCATGGATTAATTTCTTCAGGAATATACTTTCATTCTTAGTGAATTATTAATTCTCTTCTATGAGATATATTCTCTACTACATGAGAGATGAGTGTTATACACAATAACATTGAGTTATTCACTATAAAATCATTCAATGATTGTAATCCTTCTAGGACATGCTCTTCTTAAGACTTGAATATTCATTCGGGAATATATGTACCTTAGACTTCAATACTTAGTATGAGATTTCTACAAGTTGCGATTTATATTCTTCAGAATTATATGGATTTTCATAATCCACTTATTAACTGCATATTTGATATCCATTTGTTTCATTTGCCGAGATATAGTAGAACATTCATTTCTTCTTAATAGGAGATTCAATCCTCAATTGCTTTCTTCATTGACCCGATATAATCGCTACAAGCGATTTTGCCATGGACTTTGTTTTTTGGATCCGGGTTCTCATAAGAGAAACATTTGCAATTAAAGAGGTAGCATTGTCGACAACTTATTATTTTCTCCCAATACTCTCATAATGTGAGAATATTGTATCTCTGTCATTTCCCAAAACAAGAGATGGTATATTGTTCTACATACCCAATACTAGTGAGGTGCGCGCTTATTATGTTGGGTCTCATCTTCGTGATGATTCTCTTCATGAGGTGCTTAACCTTCTTCATGAGGTGTTCTCTTCATGAGAATGGAGGACTTTCATTTTATTTCTATTCAACAAGTATACACAAAACTAGAACCCACAAAGCGCCCCGTAGAGATTTTAGCTTGATAGTATGCAATATTTAGTTTACTATTCGTAAACAAAACTTTTGGGTTATAACTTCAAGTTACTCCTCTCATTTCAAAAAATATCCGGCATGTGCTGCTTCGGGCTTAACAAGAGCATTAGTCAAACTATTGTATGACTTGGTGCGTGGTACTATTCCCGCTTCAAGCTTCAAGGAATATTTTCTCTTAAGATCATTTTCCTTCTATGGAAATAATATTTGGCATTCATAATATAGGCTTTCTCCCCTAATGCCAATATTAGATCATTACTAGCATACTTTAAAAAGATATCCCCTATCATGGGCTTAAAACAATTCAAATTCGGGAGGCCCACTTAGTGTATGCTATGAAATTTATGGGAAATATCCACGCATATATTCGAACATGGGGGTTATTATTCATTATGCGGTTGAGCTAGAATACTTAAAGTGCATTGAAGAATGTTCAAGCATTCCTATAAACTCAGGGATGTTCTCCCTTGATTTGCACAAATCATAGTTTAGAAAAACTATTTCATTCTCTAGCTTCTTTATTATTTAGCCTAAGAAAATGATCCAAGTACTCATACAAAAAAATGGACCATATACTTCAAATGTATAAAATACGCAACATACAAATTTTCATGGAATTTTCTTCTAGAATTTTCTAATTGCCATTAATACAAAAATCCCTAGATGCCTTTTCTTCATAAATCCCAAATCATCATAATTGTGTTATCCGCCAACTTAGTTCCACAACTATTCATTCCATCAAATGGGTTAGTCTTCATTGAGCAAATTTGATAAACTCACTCCCCACGATCTTAGGCTCGCTCGGCCCTAGACCAATCTATTGCTTATGCATACGATGCATCGAAAGCAAATTATTCCTTTAGTTCAACGGGAACCATATAGACATAGCATGCTAGCTAGCCAATTTGATTATGAGGAAAGTGTAAAGGTAGCTACTAGCTACAATTATAGTCGCTATCCATTTTTGCATGTCGTAATTGACAAGAGGTAGCTTCATGCTTTTATATTCATGAGTTATGATATACCATCACAAGCCTTCAAGGGGTGTAACATATGCAAGCCACATATTCAAAATTATTGCAACTTAATAATATCCCGGTTCATAAAGTCGTCTAAAAATTCCAACTCAATTTTCATTTGAGTAATTTCGATGGTAAATTCAAATACTTCAAGTATTTCATAGCTCTTTGATATTCTATACACAAGAGATATTTCTTCTAGAATATAGTTTGATAAAATTTTATTTACCATCTTGTCTTCTAGACATTTACAAAGCTTCAAGCTATTGTTTATAGAGCAAACGTTAAGCATACAAGCTTCAAAATTCGACTTTCAATGCAATATGATAGTCCATAAATCATAATTTGGGATTTTACTCATGCAATGAGTCCCACAATGCATTTGTTACTTCTATTGGCCATATACTCATTCTAGAGAGTAATTAGGAAATATATATACTCAGTTTACTACACTTCAATGGCAGTAAAATATCCTACATGGATTTAATAATTACCGTAACAAATACTTTTACTTTCGGAGTAATTTCAGGATATTGCTTCTTCTTTTTAAGGCATGTATATTAACATAACTTGGATCATGTGCATATAAGTTTACTACATGTAAACAAGTAGCAAGGTGCAAAAGGTAGCGGATGGTTATTCAAAATATTCTTAGAAGCATCCTAGCATTTTTCGGGATTATGGTATATGCAAACTTTTTAATTTATACCAAACATACATTCATCCCAAAAAAATTTCTATGCTAGAAAAAATAAATATGAGGCTCTCAAAAGTGACAAGTCTAAGGTCCTGCAGGATCTAGAGAGCCCATATATCTTCTACTATGTTTATATAAGCTCTTATACATGCAGGTATAAGAAAAACTAAAAACAGAGGTTTCAGGGTTGATATTCACACAAATACTTGAATTTATATTTTCTTTTTTTGAGATTACACAGTACAACGTAGACGCTCAACACGCACGCACACTCACCCCCGAGAGCACTATTCTACAAGAATATCAAATCTTTACATAATTTCGGCGAGAAATCAAGATTTTGTATTCCTTCCATGATCTGCAAAGACGACCCAATTCCTTACTTGTGCTCGCTCCAGTTTTTCTTTAACAATTTTCCCCTCTCGCCCCAAACCGCTAAGCCTCCGTGAACGGCAAGGATTCCAAAACCTAGCCGCTTTCAAGCCAAACGCTTCGAGCGAGCCGATACCATATGGTGCGAGTGCCGATCGAGTGCCAAGTTGATCCATGTGCGGGTGGAGATGCAAGAGTACAGGCACCGGCGATCGCGGGCGTCTTTGCGTGCACGCAGAGCATAGGGACGAGTCGACGTCTGAACGGAAGTAAGATTTAGACACGGCAGAGTTCGGGCCGTGGCAGAGCATATAGGAGACAACGCGCGCACGGGCCTTGGTTGGATAAACGGCATGGGGACCGAAGTTGTGCCGTCGTGATGTGCTCCTCTAGGAGCTTTGTCTTCTTGGCTCGTTTAAGCGGTCACTATATCCTTGTACTACTCGATTTCAGATTCAGGTCGTTCTGAGATGCGGATCGATAAAGACGTTAAGAGTAGAATCGAGCTTCCGGCGGTCTCGCTGACGAGCCATAGTGATGACGGTGCACCACACGGCAACGTGCAGGTCTGTTATTAGCCCTATATGCATCGTGCTAGACTACAAAGGCCGTGCACATGAACATGTATGGTGCTGCAGGTCGGCGTTCAAGCCATCAAGTATTTTGTTATTAACCCTAAAAGCAATCTGTAAAACATATATGGCTATATGTTCTGCGTGTACGATTCTATAAGATATCAGAGAGCATAGACTAGCTCGAAGGCCAGCACATTCAAGCAATCTACGAGATGCATTTTTTCATACCTTTGGTTCTTAAATTCGTGAAGAATCGGCCTGTCGCTTAGGGACAGTTCGGCTAGGCCGTGGGACCCGCCGGCGTGACGATGAGTCGATGCAAAGTGCAGATTAGTAGCGGGGAAGAGGTAGCAGATCCGTTCCGCTAACAACGTCGGGATGTCGACGCCGCCGAAGTTAGTTGCGGCGAGGCGCCGCCACGAGCCGCCGGTGCGAAGATCGGCGACGGCTTCAACGGCGATGTCGACGAAGAGCTTGTCGCGGCCGATAACGTGTTGTGAAACTTGTCATCACGGTTAGGATCTTTCCTCTCCGTCTCTCACAATCAACGTAGTAGATGAAAGTAGAACAAGTAGACACAAGATGTAGGGAGACTATTCTTTATTCATCTGAATATTGGTGATTACAACATAGAGCTCCCACGTATATATAGTCCTGCCAAGGCCTAAAAGTTTTGGTAAGAGCCCACATAGAAACGGACTAGGATTAGGATTCGTCCTTCTCCTTTCCTTCTAGGATAGAGTCCTTGTGTTTTACAACAATTACTTCTTTGGAGGCATCATCAAAGAGCCCTTGTGTTATATGGTGTTATTCTTGCTTTCTCCTTGTAGTGATGTATCTGTGATGATGCCTCCAAAGAAATAAATGACGCCACAATGTAATCGTCATAAGCCAAGAGGAGCGCCTGGCCGCCACACTTCCCGCATGGAGGGCTTGCAACCTGAGTGGGCAAAGAGCCTCCCGCGCCATCCTAGGGAACCGTGTAGGCTTCTCGGCGGCAAGTCCCTCTATCGGCGACCAGGTGGAGGGAGGGATGGAGTTGGGGCGGCGGTGGCTGAGTTTTTTTTGCCGCCTGTGTGGGGAAATCATAGACCGTTTTTTTTCTAAAAACAAAGTAGAAACCATTTTCCCAGTTACAACCCAAATGAATAAATAACGTTTTGGCCCTGAAAGTGAGAGTAAAAAAAAAACTGAAAAATCTTTGGCAGATATAGTTAGTTGATTTGCACAACACTATTTTTACTTAGTAGATGTAAAAACATGTGCACATGTACCTATTGCACTCCAAGTTATATATATTCCCATACATTCTGCTATATTATTATTCAAGTGAAGTTTGGCTCTCTTCCCTGCAACCTGAAGTAGCAGCCGCTGCTTTACTGCAACCGAGCAAGCCCATTTAATTTGTTTTAAACAAACTTGGAATTTACCAAAAACTCAAACTAATTAAGTGTGTGTTTCCAAGTAATAATCCACACAATGCTTACAGCTCGAACACACAGTCATTGCAAACTGTGCGGCGAGAGGTGGATCTTCGGCTTCGTTCCAGGCCATTCTCGACCAGCCTGATTCCTTCGTGAAGCATGTGAAAGAACTAGAAATGATGCATTCTGGCAGCATTGCAAAAATAACTAGGCACCTTTCCGAATTAGGGGTCCTGGAAATGGAGCCGCGCGACTGATTATATTTGGAACCGTACCTTCCTTCTTTCTCGCGAGTCCGGAGTTCAGTAATCCTATAAAATCATCTGTTTAGTTTAGGGGCGCGCAATAGACGCGTTTCGCATGAATTCCACAGAAATTCAGCAGAAGCAGCACACACAGCACAAGGTCAACAACCCTGCTGAAGTAGTTCCTCCATTCCAAATCAGGGATATAAAAGTTTATAGTTTCTCATACTGACTAGAGGAAGACCCTCTGATCGTGTTGTTAATGCTTCATGGTTTTGTCTCTTGGCACCCATGCCAGTGGGAGATGCCAGTGGGAGCTGTTCTTTTATCCAGCAATCAGTCTACCTCCATGTCGTCGCTATCATATACAAATACAAATTAGTAGCCACCTGAACAGAACAGCGTACAGACGAGAGAAACAAGCTTGGATTTGTATATAACACCCATGTTATACAAAATCTAAATGGTTGTTTTTTTTTCTCTCCTAGCAGCACATGCTCCTACGCTCTGAACCAATGGATATACATTGTGATCCGTGCTCGCACACTTCTCAACGACTACGTATTGAGAAGTGTGTGAGCACGAATCACAATGCGTATCCAGTGGTTTAGAGCGTGGAAAAATGTGCTCCTATGAGCATATTTAACTTTCTCGCTATTTTCATAAATTGGATTAAAATCAACTGAGAGCGTATAGCCATCGATGCTGCATATATATCCATGCGCACACACATGTCTATGTTTTGACTCGAGCTTTGTCCCTTTACTAAGCTAGTTTGACCCAACCCAATAAGGGTACGGCTGGTGAGGTGTCGTTGAATCACCATGTTCATCAAACCAGCTGAGCGACGAGGCTTTCTTTGCATGCATGGTAGCCGGCCGGCCCTAGCGGCGCCCGGCCGCCCAAAGCTGAGCTTCACGTGCCCCTCTCATCCCATCAACGCCAGGTGTTTTGGCCGACATGACTTAAGATGGAGAGGCAAGGCAACGATCGACACCACGTAGAGGAGTCGTACGTGACGGACACCACATGCACATGCATGGCCATGCATGGCTACTAGTAGTACAGTGCGTCCATGAGAGACGCCAAGCAGCACCGATCCAAATTAACAGTCCCCCAGTCAGTACCAGTACAGCTGCAGCAGCAGCCATGCACGCACATCCGGCCACTCGGGCCCTGCCACATGTCGGCTGTGCATGACGTGGCGTGTACTGGTACGTCCCTGCCTGTCCCTTCTGGCTTATCATCTGGTTTGACGACCATACTGACTGCGACTGCCTTCACCGTACGTACCTGCCCCGCCCCCGGCCGTAAATTGCAGCTCGACGAGCTCCGGTCGCCGGGACGACGACGACGCCAAGTGTGACTCTGGCTGCCGGACGCACTTGTTACAGTCCATGCCTGACCTGCCACTGTTGGAATATTAGGTAATTTCCAGATTAATTCCAAAATATAAATCACGACAAATAGACCTACTAGATAAAAACATGTCAAGCATACTAGCAAAGACAGATCAAGATATCGCGATATACTAGCGGGACGGATCATGATATCACGTGAAGCATGATCATAAAGAACAGTGTAAACCCAACTAGACACCGAGATAGATGGATCTCGAGAATACCTGGCCGACATTGAGGACAACGTAATGAAGAGGTTCAAAACGACGCCGAGGTCCTCCAGGTCGCCGCCGTCGCTGCCAATCAATGGCCAGCTACTTATTCGCCTTAAAGCGACGCCGAGGTCCTCAGTCATTTGTAGCCGTCGTCGATCGGCATTCGCTGGCCGAAGAAGTCGAAGAAGCCGTTGATGAAGACGGCGCTGGGACGGTCCTCGCGTGTCCTTCCGGAAGACGAGCCGTGACGAAGATCGAGAGCAGTCGCGCACAAGAGCGCTTTCCCAAAACCTTATTCGCCTTCTCCCGCTGCGGGATCGCAAAGACGAGGGTTTCGAGACCTGCTCGCCCGGTTGCTAGTGCACGCAAAGCAATCGGGCCGGAGTAGCTACGGCGGCGCAACAACAAGAAGAGGCGAAAACTTTATCTCAATTCTCTAGTGTAGAGAGGTTGTCTATTCAAGGTACACCTCTCTAAACCAATATGAGATATCTTATCTAATTTTGGCGTGGCGGTAGGTTGCTTATATATCCCGAACATCGTGTCGCGATCACGATCGGTTTAGGACTCTCTACTCTCGAGTCGGTTCAGGACTCTACAACTTGAAGGCCAAGATTACCAAATATAGAATGGGCCTTTGAGGTCTCTCTAGGAATTTCTGAATTAGTTATTGGGCCAAGCCCATCTAAATTCCAACAATCCCCCACCGGATCTCAAATACCCATTTAGAGTTTTGTCAATTCTTCTTCTTTGTTTAATATACCTAGTATTTCTACAGATCGTGAAGTTGAACTTCGCCTAGGTCCTTAAGCTACACTTATTCACAACTTGAACAATGGACTATGCCTTGAATTGCAAGTTTTGTGCGAACATGCTTTACTTAAAGCCCACACTAACTGCGGTCCTTAAGCTACACTTATTCACAACTTGAACAATGGACTACGCCTTGAATTGCAAGTTTTGTGTGAACATGCTTTACTTAAAGCCACATTAGTACCGGCTGCAAGTAGCCTTACCCCGTGGGTGGAGCATATATGTCATACTCCCTGGTCTCTTCATGAGCTTACTAGAGACCACCCAAGTCTCATAGACTGCGATGTTTAACAAATCAAACTCATATAGGTATGTTCTTTCAAGAATGCTCGTAGGATCGCATCTTCGCTTGTCAAAGCCAATAGAACATATTAAGACATTAGCCAACCTGCCATACAGATTGCCTCTCAACGCATTTGAGAGTTATTGCATCTTCACTTAGAGAGGGTTATAAATATACTCTCCTCGGTTTACCAATAGCTTGTTCTTCCCGGATCCTTAGTCACGAGATCTCCGATCAAAAAAGGTTGGGTTACTACTATTGTAAACTCATATGGGTCTCATACCCATCTCCCTTGATGCAATTTCTATCACATTACGTGATAGCCCTTTAGTAAAGGGATGCGCCGGGTTTTTATCTGTTTGGACATAAGCCACGGTTATTACTCCGGAGTTTCTCAACTTCCTGACAGTCTTCAAACGTCTTTTAACGTGTCTTGTTGACTTCGCATTATCCTTAGCACTATTCACTTTAGTGATCACTGTTTGATTATCACAGTTCATAAGGATAGCGGTCTGGTTTCTCTACCACCCGGCAAGTCGGACAAGAGATCACGCGACCACTCTGCGCCTCTGCAGATCTTTGTATCCAAAGCGATGAAGTTCTGCTTCCATGGTTGATTTAGTCAAAATAGTGCATTTTACAAGACCTCCATGACCTTTTGTGCCACCTCCAAGAGTAAACACATACCCACTAGTAGCGTAGATTTGATCAATATCGATATCCGGTTCGCATCACTATATCCCTCTAGCACGGTTGGGTGCCCGAATAGTGTATGCCATAACTCATTGTACCTCTAAGATAGCACAAGACCCTCTCTAGTACATGCCAATGATCATCACCCGGGTTGGACATATACCTACTCAACTTGCTCACAAAGAAAAAGAGATATATCCGGTCTAGTTGCGCTTAGCTAAATACATGAGTGAACCAATTATCCGAGAGTATCTCAATTGATCTCTAGTATTTTTTCTTATTTTTCCTCAATGTCACACTAGCATCATAAGGTGTTGGAGAAGGCTTTCTATCCATAAAACCAAAACGGTTCAGGACCTTCTCAACATAGTGAGATTGCGACAATGTAATCCCACTCTCTTCCTTAATTAGCTTGATGTTTAGAATTACATCGCCCTCTCCTAGATCTTTCATGTCAAAACTCTTAGACAAGAAAGACTTGACTTCATTGATCACATCAATGTTGGAACCAAAGATTAGAATATCATCAACATATAAACATAATATAACAGATTCGCCCCCACCATGTCGATAATACACACACCTATAAACTTCATTGACAACATAACCGGCACTAGTTAACGTAATGTCAAACTTCTCATGCCATTGTTTAGGTGCTTGTTTCAAGCCATACAAAGATTTCAATAGCTTGCACACCTTTTGCTCTTCACCTTTTACTACAAATCCATCAGTGATCCATGTAAATCTCCTCATCCAACTCTCCATACGTAAAAGTGTCTTTATATCCATTTGATGAATGATCGGACCATATGAGGTAGCCAAGGATAGTAGTGTTCGAATAGTGGTCATTCTAGCAACTTGGTGAGTAAGTATCAAAGAAATCCTCGCCCTCCTTTTGAGTATAACCCTTTGCCACAAGCCGAGCCTTGTACTTGTCAATAGTACCATCAGGTCTAAGCTTCTTCTTGAACACCCACTTACATCCAATTGATTTACAACCGAATGGTAGATCAGGACAGCTCCCAAGTTCCATTAGAAAGAATCGAGTCCATCTCACTATGAACGGCTTCTTTTCCAATCATCTACATCCGGAGATGCATATGCCTCGATATAGAGGTGGGAGTATCATTCACAAGGTACACAATGAAATCATCACCAAAAGATTTTGCAATCCTTTGTCTCTTGTTCCTCACAGGAACTTCATTGTTATCCTTCTCAAGTGGTTGTTCAAATGACTCAACAGATATTCGATAGGTATAGTATCATCAGGAGCTAATTCAGTAGAGAATCTAACATTGCTACGCATATATTTCAAAGGAAATATATTCTCAAAAAATGTAGCATCACGAGATTCAAAGATAGTATCTACAAGCATCTCAAAAACTTCGGATCTTACTACTAGAAATCGATAGGCAATCTTTGTTGTGAGCATATCCAAGAAAGATACAATCTACCGTCTTTGGTCCAAGCTTACGCTTCTTATTAATTTGAATATTGACTTTCATCAAGCATCCCCACGTGCGCAAGTATGAAAGTGATGGTTTCCTACCAACCCACATCTCATGTGGCGTCCCACATCTCATATGGCGTTGTCTCTTTATTTACATTTGGAACTCTATTCGGGACATGACTCGCATGATCAATATAGCTTCCCCCACCATGCCTTAGATAAACCAAAGAAGTGTCTAACAAGGCGTTAACCAAGTCGGTCGGCGTGCGGTTTTTTCCTCTCGGCAATTTCGATTTGGATTCGAGGCGAATAGGGAGGCGTCCTCTCGTGAATAATACCATGTTACGCACAAAACTCATCAAATATTATAGGAAAATATTCACCACCACAATCCGACCTTAGACGTTTAATCTTTCTCTCTAGTTGATTTTCAACTTCAGCCTTAAAAATTTTAAAGTAGTCTAATGCCTCATCTTTAGTTTTCAAGCAAGTAAATATAGCAATATCTAGAAGCATCATCAATTAACGTCATGGAATATCTCTTTCCACCTTTAGTCAACACACCATTCATCTCGCATAGATCGGAATGTATGAGTTCTAGAGGTGCCAAGTGTCTCTTCTCCGCCTTGTGAGGCTTTCGAGGTTGCTTAGATTGCACACAACTATGGCACTTAGAACCTTTGGCAATAGTGAAATCTGGAATTAACTTCAAGCTAGATAAATGTGACATCAAACCAAAGTTCACATGACATAAACGAGAATGCCAAACACTTGAACTATCATTTATTGTGCCACAAATATGATTCAGCGACTTATTGCATAAATCGCCAAACTTAGGCGGAACAAACCACCATAGTCATAACCCTTACCAATAAATTGTCCATGCTTAGACATAACTACTTTATTGGACTCCATCACTACCTTAAACCCATCTCTTAAAAGAAGGGAAACACTAACAAGGTTCTTGCGAATAGTAGGGACATGTTGCACGCTCTTCAGTTGCACGATTTTACCCGAAGTAAACTTCAGATCTACCGTGCCAACACCACGAGCGTAAGCATGTGACCCATTCCCCATTATAACGAGAGGAACCTTGTAGCTCTTTATAAGAAGAAAACAAAGAGATGTCAAGCACACACATGAATATTAGCACTGTATCAACCCACCAACTTGGTGATTGAAATACCGATAGTAAAGGTAGGAACATTGTACTCTTCATCAGCATTGCTAATAGTCACGAGGTTGACATTCTTATTATTCTCACTCGAAAAAGTGACCAAGCTGTCCATAAGTGAAGCAAGGCACCTCATCATTATTTTTCTTCTTCTCAAAGGTAGTTGCTAACTTGGCATTGGAAGATTTATTCCCTTTGTTCTTGCCATGTGGGTTTTCTTGCACAATATTAGTGCTAGAATGGCTCTTGTTCCCCTTCTCAATAGTATTCTTCACCGAATCTTTTTCTCAACATCAAGAGATGCTATCGGGTTTACAACTCGATATTTTTACGTCTCTTGTGTTTTAGAATTGTGCCGAGAAGCTCTTCCATGAAGAAGGCAACCTAGCAATAATGCATACGGCTACAAATTCATCGGGTATGACATACTTAAGGAGTTCAAGTTCTCTTGCCATGTGTTCAACCTCATGCGCTTGCTTGACTATAGATCGGTTAGCAACCATCTTGTAGTCATGAAAGCTCTCCATAATGTACAACTCGGATGTACCAATGGTTGCATTAGGTTGATCCCACAATGCCCTCTCATCTTGGAAGTGCAAGTTTGCATCTTCTAGATGACTAGCAAGATTGTTTAGGATTGTTCTTCTAAGGATAGTGTTGTCTCCCTGGAATCTTCTCTTATCTCTAGAGATATTTCCCTAAGGCGATCCAACAGTAACCCAGAACATCTTAGCCTCTTGCCAGAGCATGGCCTTAACTCGCCACCTCTTTATATGTGCACTAGAAAACTTTTCTAGTCTCAAAGACGTCGATGAAAACAGCCATAGTTAAATCAAGAAAAAGCCTATGATAAGGTTTTTGGATTGTTGGAATATTAGGCAATTTTCAGATTAATTCCAAAATATAAATCATGACAAATAGACCTACTAGATAAAGCATGTCAAGCATACTAGCAAGACAGATCAGTATATCGCATATACTAGCAGGACAGATCATGATATCACGTAGCATGATCATAGCAACAGTGTAAACCCAACTAGCACACCGGATAGATTGGATCTCGAGAATACCGAGGCCGACGTTGAGGACAACGTAATGAAGAGGTTCCAAAAAACGACGCCGAGGTCCTCAGTGTCGCCATTTGTCGTCGATCCGGCCGCTACTTATTCGCCTTAAAGCGACGCCGAGGTCCTCCGTGTCATTTGTGGTTGTCGTCGATCGGTTCTGAAGAAGAAGTCGAAGAATTTGTTGATGAAGACGGGGACGGTCCTCCGCGTGTCCTTCCTGGAAGACGAAGCCCGTGGACGAAGATCGAGAGCGGTCGCAAGAGCGCTTCCCAAAACCTTATTCGCCTTCTCCACGCAGATCGCAAAGACAAGGGTTTCGGAGACCTGCTCGCCCGATTGCTAGTGCACGCAAGCAATCGGGCTGGAGTAGCTACGGCGGCGCAACAACAAGAAGAGGCGAAAACTTTATCTCAATTCTCTAGTGTAGAGAGGGTTGTCTATTCAAGGTACACCTCTCTAAACCAATATGAGATATCTTATCTAATTTTGGCGTGGCCGGTAGGTTGCTTATATATCCCAATGTCGCGATCACGATCGGGTTTAGGACTCTCTACTCGAGTCGGTTCAGGACTCTACAACTTGAAGGCCAAGATTACCAAATATAGAATGGGCCTTTGAGATCTCTCTAGGAATTTCGAATTAGTTATTGGGCCAAGCCCATCTAAATTCCAACAGCCTTTGTAGACCAATTAATCACACGCCATCATCCAATCGATCCCTAGCTATACTAGCTAGTCTACTGATTATATTAGCTACACATCGCCGCAGTCCCTAACACTTTTGTTAGGCAGCTACGGAGTAGATATAGTTAGCTGTGCAGTTACGTACGTACGCGGCGCACGCTCCGTGTGACACCGAGAGATGCATATATACTATCATACTAGTGATTTGCGCGCGCCCATGCGCGCAAGTCATGGCCGGCCGTGGTTCTATCTAGGAAATGAAACAAGATGCGACAGAGTGAAAATCAGGCGAACAATATGAATATGGAAACACGCGCGCCAAATAGAAATTTGGATTTCTAAAACAAATTTGTGATTCAAACATTACATGTATAGGTGTTCAAATAGTACTTATATCTTAGACAAGACAGAACAAGGATACAAACAACCAAATATGCATAACGGATGATCTAGAGTTACATTCGGGGAGCGTGTCATAGTCACTGAATCACGGGGGCGAGTTTCCGGCACACATGATATCAGTAGCGGGTCTATCTCGCGGGATCATCTGTCTAAGTGAGATGTGGCCGGGCAACATCGATGCACTAAGATGCACATAGGATACAATACAGGCCTAATGATAATGCTTGACTAAACAAAGGAGTTCTTCATGCCTAATTACCCATATACGGCTCGGGCCTTCGTTCACCGGGTGTTAGTCTCCACCGTGGAACTACATCACGAGGCCCAATTTTTCTGCGTGGAGAATATGGAACCAACAAAAGCAGGCAAAAAATCTCCTCCCGGATGGCAAAGGCAGAGAGCCATCCAATCAAAAGAATTGGAGCAGCACGGGATAGCTGTAAAGCAGCAAGGCAAATCATCAAAACTTAGAACATACCCGGCGAGGTAAGTATAAGCGAAAGCGTAATCGACGAGGATTTACCTTATCTAGCCACTCTCCCGAGCCAAAGAACGACCTCCACAAGATCGCTTCTTTTCAGAGCAAGAAGCTTAGCATTCGCAATCTTTGCAACAAGAGAAATGATAAGCGATAACCTGTTGATACATAGAGACGTGCTAGGTGAACTAACATAACAATTCTACCAACACTTTCCAATTCCCGCACTTTAATTCTACTAACATCATGACGCTGATCAATGAGAGAGATAGGCAAACCAAGCCGGTCGAGCTTTCCTCACGGAACATATAGAATAGGTTTGACTGGGATGTCTCACACACACCAAATTACACATCTCGCAACACAAAGAGACATTGCACATAAAGAAATAGATTAAGCAAGATGGACTACCATGCAACATAAAGTGAGTTTCTCAAATATTTCAGCAAGGATCAATTCTATTGGTACCTTTATGCTTGGCACTCAAGTTTGTCGCTGACTAGGTAGGTAACAGTAGATGACTACTATGCAAATATATGGTCTCTTGAAAATGTACAATTAATACAATGCACAATGAGTGAGGGAAAACCTTTTTTTGGGGCTTTGGTGAGGGAAAACCTCATATCTAATATGAACTCAACCTAGGATCATAATCGTTAATTAGGGCAATTCGCCACGGGTTGGCTTTTATTCAAAATCTAAAATATGCAAAGCTCTACCAATTTCGAGCAAGTAAATCAATTTGGAACTTAAAGCCAGTTCCAACAAAGTTACCTTGACAATCTAAATTCAAGGGGTGGAGAGGAGGGAAGAGAGAGCAGCAGTTCTCAGGCAAGCACAGGTTAGCAGGAGAAAATTTATTTGAAAGAAAATTAAACAGGGGAAATAGAATGCTTGGGAAAAAAAAAAGAGAAGCTACTATAAATCATCTTGACATGAACTTTCTCAGGATATTTCGAATTCTCACCTTGCTGATGGAAAGGTTCGTGTTCATTCTGACGAACACTTAGCCTGGACCGGCTCTGGATTCTAAGCTAAAGATAAAAAAAACAATTGGCATAAAACCTTACACTATGACTGGAAGCACCAAATCACTGACATAAAACTAAAATGCTATTCTTTATAATAAAGAATTCCCTTGATCAGCTAACGTAAATGTTTCTTTTTGGTCATGCCCCTAGAGATGACAGGATATGGTCAAAATCAGGTTTTGCTCCCAAAAAGGCAGCAGCTGATCTTTTCGGGGGGTGGGGGGAGCACGCAAATCAATTAACCCTGATTTGTTAGCATAACCGACGGTTTCTTCGAACATTTTTGTTAGCATAATAGACATGGAACTGTAAGGGGTGTAACATGGTATAAGCGGCATGAATTTAACAATGTAAATTTATCATTTTTCATCCAACTATTCACAGTTTCTTCGAACATTTTTTGTTAGCATAAGCGGCGGTTGTCTTTTGAGAACATTTATTCTCAGATGGCATTCCACGTGCTTCACAACTCAGGAAATGTTAACTTGGAGTCAGAAATCTGATGTATAGAAAGCTTTCTTTCTCATAAACTGTCAAGCCAAGTCAGAAAAAGTAGCGCCTCTTTGGTAATCTGGGCTGGAAGACTTATCTTTGGAAGAAATTTGGAAACTAAGATAACTAATTCCAACAGTTTTGAAACATCACAAATTAATGGAAGCACCATTACCTCCATGTGTACAGGGTAGCAGCACAAAGAAACTGGCCCTCCTCTTTTTATGGCTGGTTAATGTGTAAGATACCCTTTATTTAGAAATAAACAAAATTTAATTGATCAATATTCTCAATGCGCACGATAAAAAGAATTTGTAATCTCAAGTAACAATATGGAAATAGTTGTAACTAAGTAGCAACCTCAAGGAGAATTTGCACTCATGTGGACAAAGCAGAAGCGTAAACCTGCAAAATAATTAAACAACAAATAAGCTGGTTACTCTGAAGTACATGTAGTTTAATGCAAAAGACGATCTGAAAAACCTGGTTACTCTAAACTGACATATGGAAATGCGACAACCAAAAGAAATAACCTGGTTACTATAAACTGATCGAGATCTCATACATGGCGGCCACAAGAAGCACGACATGCTCCATTAGCGAACCAACAGGACAAAAGAAATAATAGAGTATGGACAAAAGGAATAATAGAGTATGGTCATACGCCATGTGCCTGGGTAGGGAGTAATTGGCTAAAGCTGGAAGCAATAATCTGGGAAAGAAAAAAAAGAAAACACCACTTTCCATGTTAATTTCAGGGAGTTGGACAGTTGACTAGGTTCAATGAGAGAGAGAGAGAGAGAGAGAGAGAGAGAGAGTTAATGAAGCATACTTTCATAATGAAAATCTTTGTGAAAGTATCCTATATGTGAATGAGCAAAGGATAAAACAAAATTATCAATGAAACCTATATATATATCATTTGCAAAAGCGAGTCAAGGTTAACACAGTTTGTCACATAGCTATGAGGACAACGCCTGTTACCCAAAATTTCACAATGGAAATCCATTTATGTTTCTATAAAACATTCAAACTGGTCGGTTGAAATTAGTGCCAAGGAGAATTTCATACCCTATTTGATACTATTCAGCGCTTACACGATTTCTACCAATACAAATTCCTTTTGATGACAGACATAACATAGGAGCGAGAAATGAGGAACAATCGGAGATGGCGTAATATAGGAGGATGTATGAAAATACATGGAAACATGTGGTTTTCGTTTATTTCCATGCATTGAATCACTAAAAAAAAACTCCATCTGTGTTTGCAAGCACAAGCTATCTCGGGTAATTAACCAAAAGGTGTACAAAGTTAAAAGATAAACCATATGTTTGACTCATGTTTACATGGCAGCGGCCATCCATGCCGGAAGGGCTAATTCAAATTAATATATTACACATTGTACCAGATATAATATAAAGTGAGCTACAGATTAGTCATAGCCCATCCAATCCTTCCAAACATTAGATAGAGGACGAGAGAGAGGATTGGGGATGTACCTATAGCATTAGCATGGTTTCGATCTTTACGCATAGATGAACACAAGCGAAACGCCATGAGAACGACTGTAACAAAACCGAAGTCATTGGAAGCACTTCACCATGAACCGAAGCCTAATACCGAAGTAACACCAACCGAACTGGATTTCCTTCTTGGATTTTGAAATATAAGATCCGATCAACACGGAAGATGAATTAAATTATATAAGTGACGAAGGATGGAAATATGATAAATAGTGCAGCTACCAATGAATTATTTGGTTCTCTTAGTGACATCAGAATCTACATTCTGCATCTATATTTTTTAGAAAGGAAGAAGAGAAGTCTATTCTCAAACTTAATTAACAGAAAAATTTGCCTGGTGGCATCATGTGCGAAAGCACCAAACTGTTAGAGTACCTATACAGGTGAATATACTTAAAAGGGACATTAAAATTCACACATTACACTTTGCTACCAAGTCTAAATAGTCAACCAAGTTTAGAGGTCAGGAAAGTAATTTAATTAAAGTAAAATATAAGTGACAGGAAGTTCCGACAAATCATTAACATGTTTTCATTTTCGTACATGCATGGTTATGTAGGGCTCGATCACACCAGTCTCAGGGACCATCTCCATGGACTAAAACATGTATTTCCCTATCACCTCTAGCACCCTTCGGTTAGATTAAAAGGGAAATCAAATTTCCTCACAAAAACAAGAAAAAGAACACCAAATTGACGGTGCGCGAGACATTTTAGGGGGTCGATTAACCACATTCTTGAGAACTAAAAAAGGCTCTTGCTTTCTATAATCATAGAGATCTGTGATTTTTTCGTATAACATCAAAATTCATACCTACAGTTCAATAAAAGGAAGGAAATCCATCTTGTTATTAGCCCCAAGCTGCAGAATAGAAACAAAAGGAAAAAAAGTAACATTAGTTAAACACATAGGGAGTTAAAAAACACCAAACCGACCAACCATTTAAGCGGCGACAACGGCGCGAGGATACAAAGGATATGGAAAAGGAAAGAAACCAGAAGCCAAAAAAATCTTTTAAGTCCGGTTGCACAAATTAAACAAGGAATTAGGGCAGCTTGATGAAGAATAAGAATAAGTTATTACGAATCTTTAGCATGTAAGAACCGATCTGAACAAATTAAACCATCTATCTTTTTTTTCTTGTAAGGTGTACCATGTCTAAATATTGCACCCTTTTTATCCGGAAAACCAAGTACGAAACAATAAAACTGACTCAGACAATGCACAACCCTGAATCAAGAAGCTCATTTTTCAATAAAAGCTAAGAAATAGTGTTTATGTTGAAACATCGGTGAGAGTCATAAGATTCTTATGCTATCTGCGCCAATCTGATAGAAAAAAAAGGATTAGAAATGGTGGTCCGATCTTATCGTCAAAACTATTGTGATTGGTAAGCCTCATTAATCCATACTTGTTTTATTTCGACAAAACCACGAGGCCTACCTTACAATGCTTATAAAAGAAGAATGGTTCATTGCAGCATCACTATCAATATATAAGAGGACTATTACGAGGAAGCATCGTACCTTTTATGGAGCAGGTCCGCAAGAAACATTAGTGCTTATGGACTAAAAATAGATTCAACAGGGGCAAACATTGAACATGCAAAAATGGAGAATTAAATATGATTCATCTTGCATCGGGGAGATAAGAGATCTATAATTAAGTAATAAAGAATAAAAGAAATCATCTAGTTGGTCTCCATCGATGGTATAGAAAACTTCTCAAAAGCTGCTGCGAGAAGCTAGCGAGAACAGTGTGACAAAAAAATAGACCAAAATATAATGGTCTCTGTAAAGTTAGCCCAATCCGTCTCCTTTCTTTAGTAGCCCAAGAATGAAACCTTAGAATGGCATCTGAAATAACTAAAGCCTCTCTGTAAAAAGTTAGCCCAATCCCTCTCCTTTCTTTAGTACCCCAAGAATTCAACCTTAGAATGGCATAAGAAATAACTAAGGCCAGTGCATACACCATGTTTAAGCTGGCTGACATTTTTTTTCGGCCATATATGTCGGTGCTAAGAGCCGATGACCAACTATGTTTCATATGCAGATACAAACTTGAGGAAATAGAGTTTACATCTGATCTAGTCTGCGAGCTAATTAAAGCGTAGTGCTTGTCTTGGCATGCTAATTTATAAGAAAAGAAGAGTTTATCTGCCATCAACGGCAAACCAAGTCAACTATGTGAAGATTGGGAACACATGGACAGAATGATACTAATCCAAGCATGATAAAACTCCTGGAAGGTCGAAAGTGATGATTCACTTGCGGTGAAAATAAGAGCATGCTGTTCTTTTTCTGATTTCCATGCACATTTGTCTAGCAAAAAGACACATGCCCCTGGATCATTCCAAAGGATCTCCAACTATATGTTCCAGCATACAGGTTCAAAGCCATGAGGCTCACAAAAACAACAAAAGAGAAGAAAAGAAAATACAGGATAAAGCAGTGTGTAGGCTAGGCATTCTACCTTTTGAAAATATTACGGAATTTTGAGATTGATAGCAAGTGGAAAGCAACATCTGGAATTATATACCATCGGAAATGTAATGTAACTGCACTAAACCTGAGCAGTTAACAGAAAATGGAATTGTCCATCTAAATAAAAATTGGTTGCGGAATTGATATTAGGTAAAAAGCAATATCATATTTCAGATAGTAGAGTTTGTAGCTATATTTTAGGACTAAACTAATCCATAGCTTTAGCTCAACCAGAAATGCAAAAGTTCATAGCCTGTACATTTTGAGAAAGTGTTGCCGGTCTCTATATCAGCAAGGGAACCAAACTGGCATCTATTTCTAAGTTGGCCTTGTTATTTTTTCCTACTATGATACAATTAGCCGATGACATTGTAACAGAAGGTCTAAGACGTGTGCCACACGCTAAATTTAAAAACGACACTAAGTGGCAGGAAACAATCCACCAATCATTGCTCTTGTTAAGCTACAATCCAACAGGCTTCTACACCAATAAACAACTTTTTTCCCTCTGAAATAATCTTTGGAGGGTCAGCGAACAATGCAGAACTACAAAAAGCTCATGTTCCTATAATCACTTGTAAATTTGTCCTTATATGACATGTGGATTCATACCTGCAGTTCAATAAAGAGGACTCTGGAGAGGTGATTTTAGTTTGACCTCGTAGTCCAAAAATAATGGCATACTCAATCCCTGTACCTAGCATTCAATTACATTCTGCAGTAAAACCAAAATCAATTTCACAATAGGGAATCTTAGCATCCTGAAAGCCTAGATTGAATGCAGAGAATAGCAGTCCATTACCTTTTGTTTCCCACCTTCTATCTCACCCTGGCTGCTCCGTTTGCATCCAGAGATGGGGGATGTAGCTCGGATTTCTGCTATTACTCATTTTCCCTAATTTGTATATGGACTTCCAAAAGCTTATATAGTAAGAAAATAAGACTAAAACATAGACACTATTTGGGAAACCCACAGATCCAATTTATTTGTCTAGTATGACAAGCAACATACAAACATGTCACTATGAGACAATAACTAAAATCATTCGGCAAGGTGCAATGGAGTGAAAAGCGAGTCTAGGTTTTCTTTGAACCTAGGGTTTCGACAAGCAGAGGAGTGCACATGACACGGCGGTAGGATGAGACATTGAGGAGGTCACGGAGGATGGAGGGAGGGAGGGGGGTCGGCCCCACCCACGCCACCAGCGCCGCTCCCGCCGCCGTCTCTTGCTGCCTCACGCCCCTTGCTGCCCCCGTGCAAGTGAAGGGTTGAGAGGGAGAGGAGGGGGGGGATGGGGAGGAGGAGGAGGAGGGTCGCCGCCCAGGAGGAAGGAAAGGAGGAGGCGAGGCTGGGCGGCGAAGGGGGGGGAGCGGCGGCGGGCATGTCGGGGAGAAGGCAGGAGAGGGAGAGTAGTTTTCTTTTTTTTCTTTGGAGGGAAGGAAGTTTTTTTTTTTTTTTTTTTTTTTTTTACGAGGAGATGAGGGAGCTTGGGAGGGGAGGAGCGTATATATATTCGGTGTGCTACGAGTAGGTGCATGCTGATCCATACGTCCAACTCAAGATCCAACGGACGAAAAATTTTTTTGCTACCGTGGGACGGTGGCCGACGAGCTTCTCTACACCCAATTTTTCTCTTTAAATATGGACGCGGTACGCCGCCGTCGTGGATTAGTGCATGCGTGCATGTGCGTGCCGCGCCGCCACACACGGAGCTTAACCACCGGCGGGACGCGTGGCGTGTCGTCTTCGATTCCTTCCTCGCCGGCGTGGCGCATATGGGCGCGGGAGGCATGCACGTGTGATCCACGCGCGCCGCCACCCGGTTACCCCGCCGGGGACGCGGATTGAGTAACTTTGCTCGGAAAGTCACGCGTCGTAACGTTCGCACCCTCATCCACCGTTCAACACAGATCCAACGGCTCACGCCCAATCGAAAGCATAAAGTATCAATATTTTACTTGGGCAAGCAGATAAGTCGCCCGTCTTCCTTGGCGTCGCTCAGGCTGGAACTCTAGAAGAGAGGCCACGAGCTCCCAGGCCGCGGCCGCCGTAGCCGCCGGCTTTACCTCCACCGCTCGTCCCGTTGTGCTCCTCGCCTCCTCTGCACCAGCCCGAGCACGCCGAGAGGTTCACGGAGTGTCGCAGCAGCATGTTGTCTAAGCGCCGGTTGCCGCCTCACTGCGAGAACGCCTCATCACCATTGGATGGCGGCATGGCGCGTCAACAAAGGCCAAGGTGTCTTAGAGCTCGCGACCCCCGCTGGGCGAGCGGGGCATAGGCGCCCGCGGCGCGGTGGGCAGCCTGGGGAGCTGTCGGCTAAGCGCAACAAGCGATGCACAACGACCATGGAGAGCGGAACATCGAGTTCGCCGCGAGTGTGTGCGGCAAGCCTTCTCCCTCTCAGGCCACCCAACAACCATTCTCTCTTCTCCATGGCGTAGTGAGGGCGTGAGGCGCGTGCACGCGACCGACGGAGCTTCGATGTCGGCGGCGAATGCTTCTGCTACTGCTTGCCTCCCCTCACGTGAGCTCACGTGATGTTGTTTTTGCTTTGAATGGACAAGAACCGTTAGATCGGTGTTGGGACGCACACGATGAAAGCGAAAGTTGCGTCGTGACTTGGACGAACAAAGTTACTGAATCGCGTCCCTTTTCATGGCAGCTGGCTTGGACATGGAGCCATGGCGGACCGAGTGATGGAACCCGGCCGCTCGTACAAGCCGGATGCCCGTTCGATCCAGCGGTGCATTCACTACTACCTAAAAGCGTTTTAGGTGGCGGGCGTTTTGGGCTATTCGTGGCGGGCACGGCCGCCCGCCACCCTTGAAAACCCGCGGTTAATCGTGGCCTTAAAAAAGCGTGCGGGCGGTGTGCCCGCCCGCGCATATAACGCGATAACCGTGGCGGGCGTAGCTTCGCCCGCCCGCGGTTAACATTTTGCTGCCGCCCGCGGTTACATCATTTACCGTGGCGGGCGTGTTATATTGCCCGCCGTGGCTTATTATTTTAAAAAAAAATTAAATGCTGCTGCACATTACAGCAGCAATATATATATATATATATATATATATAGAACTATTACACCGTAGCTAGCTACAAAATATTATATTCTGTAGCCGGATCCAAACCATGCGGTCGACCAGAGGACCTGGGTTCGCTTTCGCTGCCAACGAGCCGAGGCCTTGCCTCATAAATATAGCCATTTATTTCTAAATTAAATTGGATTGAATATACTACGTATATACCACACCCGTTAATCACGTTGGTTCCTAAATACTATACTTGCTCCATTCGCCGCCGCCGGCTTTCAGAAGACCGCGCTTCGTCCGCACGTTGTTTCCTCTCTCACCGACGGCCTCGGCTGCTTCTCGCCCACAGCGACGACGGCACCTCTCCTTCCCACCGGCGGCTGCGCCTGCTCCTCCCCCGTGTGCGCCCTCGCCTCGCACGGATGCAGTCTGGCGTCGGCACGACTCAGCTGCACGCACAGGCTCCCCAAGCGGGCAGCGGCGACGCGGCCTGCCTCGCTCGGATCAGTGGGCCTAGGGCTGATGGACCGCGGGGTGCTGCGGGCACCGTGCGACGCGATGCTAGGGGCCGTGTGAGGTGCGGGCGATGAGGAGCAGGATGTGGCCCGCGTCGGCGCGGCTGGACCGGCGCGAACGAGGCTTCCCCGGCGGCGACGCTGCCCGCCCCGCTCGGATGCCACGCTCCCTGCGGCGTCGACCTTCACCGCGTGGGTCAGATGCCGCGCTTCCTGTGGCGGTGCCCCCTCTATGGTAGCAATCAACCCATGGCACATTGCAGATCTGGGCGAGGCTTCGTCCATGACGAACGCATGGAGGGCGGCCAGTCCAGAGCTCCCCGTGGTGGTGTTGATGACCAGCCCAGCGCTGCTGCCTATGGGCGGCCTTTAGCCATAACGGATGCAGGACCAGGGCAGGCCATGTCACGACGAGGCATGCATTCGGTGATTCTCCGATAATGAATTATCGTAACTAACTGCATAAGTTCTGGTAAATTACTGAAGGCATTCTCTAATTCCTGCATATTGCTAGTACGTCAATGGCTGTTTGTCCATGCAGTCAGCTTGTTGTTTGTTTGGGCAGGTTATCGTCATGCAACTCGTTTCCAAACACGAGCTCGCCGGCGGGCTGGGCGATGTCAATGGCTGTGAGCCTGTGAGTTCTCGGTGGTGGTGTTGCGCCTCAAGTGCTCCCTTGCTGCCACACTGGCCGTGTACCTGCCGTTGACCCGGAAGTGGTCGTGGACTGCACCGTTGAGCACGGCATGGTCTTCCTCGAGGCCTTCGGCGCCGACACCATGGACGTCTGCCAAGCTACGCGGAATCCCGGCATCGGCCTCCGGCCTCCCGCTCGAGCTCTCCGTACGTGTGCACCACGCCGTCGCCGACAGCCAGGTTGTGTGGCGGTTCATGGCTGCCTGGGTGTCCGTCGGCAGGACGGCAGGGAGGGATCGCTGTGTGACCGTGTCACCAAGGGTTCCATCACCAAGTCCCTCCCTGCGCCGCACACGTACGGAGACGATTCTACAACGTAGGACGTAGATTCTTTTGAATGGATTACACAGGAAACAATGATGTAAATTGTCAAGGATTCTAGTATATCATTGCAAATTCTCGTAAATAATTTTAGTTCAGATTCTCGTAAATAATGTTAGTTCAGATTCTCGTAAATATTATTGGTGCAAATTCTCGTAACTAGCCTTCTGGTAAATCAGTATCTTGGAATATATTTTCTAGTAAATCATTTACTATAATAGGATCGCATTACAATTAAGTATACTCGTAGTAATACTTGAGCAGTACTAGTATACTATATCTTGTGTATTCTCGTAACCTCACATGTACACGGTGCATGCATGGCCTCGTGTCAATACCTGAAAATAACTATTCCTAATATCTAGCGTCATTAATTACTGCAATTACATGCAGCGTTGACCCGTATGCATGCGGCCCCAAAGGGGAAAGCTGGCTACCGCATTCATCCCGCATGCATGCAGCAGTAACTCGCTTTGGTGCTGGCCGGCTGGGTCGGATGGGGGCAGCAGGGTGCCGTGCGGTCGGTCGCCCTGGTCTGGCTACAGAATATTGTATTTTGTAGCTAGCTACGAGACTATACTCTTCCTATATATATATATATATATATATATATATATATATAGGTATTCTATATATTACCACAGGTAGTGATTATTAATCACTACCGAATGTCATCGAGGCGAACCGCGCTCCCGGGCCGGGTTCCAGCTCCACCTCGGCGTCTCCGGACGAGGCCGATCCCACAGCGGTTCCTGGCTCCCCTTTCCCTCTTTATGATTTCCGTTTTCTTTTCATTCTAATTTTGAGATCGGTGGGGCTCGCCGGTCGACCCGGCTCGCCGAGCTCTCCCTCCCTACCCGTGCCCGCCCTCGTCAGGCGTGGCCCTCCCACAGTCGCTTCGGCGGTGGCCCCCTCCATCCCGTTGTGCCGGCCTCCCAACCGCGATGACGGACGCGCGGCTACCCTCCATCCTTGATCTTTGCGCCGGCAGGTCGCGGTATCGGACAAGCGGCGGGGGTGGATACGATTCGGCATCCCACATATAGCGGCGGCGTAGGGCCGGAGAGGCTGCGGGGCGGGCGAGGTGGTAGGAGAATCATCTGCGGCGAGGTCCGAGGGCGCGTCGTCGGAATGCGAGGTGGAGAAAGGAGTGCCGACTTCGCATGGCGTCTGCGAAATCGGCCCGGCCATGCCGCTCTGTTATTGCTCACGCAATAATGGTGGCGAATCAGTGCGGCCTCCTCGATTCCCTTCCCGATTTCATCATTTGCGGCATCCGGCTTTCCCCTTCATCTTCCCGCCCCTTCCCTTCCCTTCTTGATTCAATCCGATGATTCGATTGCGGGATGCATTCCTCACAGGCTTCTCTTGAGTGACGATGGGGTGTTCGATTTTCAGCTCAGTCCTTGAGGAATCACCATGTCAGAAGGTCGGAGGTGCTCCTCTTCACCGGCGACAAATTTGGAGTCTAGGTCACGAATATTTTTTGCTTGTTAGCGATGATGTAAGTTTAATTATTTTCGACAAATACATTTGTTCGTGAATCGTGGTTCTAGATTTCTATAAATTCGATGGAAAATAGTCGAGAGCTTCCTTTGCGGCACTAGGCTGATTCACACACAATCATTTGTAGAAAACCAACTCGGTGCTTTGAAGCACACATATCGATTCAAAGTGCGCAATCATTGTGTCCATGAATGAGGCGGCTAGCCGTCAAGCGTATTGAATTTTATATTTCAATTTTTGGACCATTATTGAATTAGATTGCTATGCTGAAGTAATCCAAATCGCTACTTACTAGCTTCTATGATCAATATACTCGACATCCCCAATTACTAGCTTTTGTTTAGTGCGAGATTGACTTGTTTGATGCAAAACTCGGCGGACTTAGCGGCGGGGATCCATGGAGGACATCGGGAGCAGGGCGTTGGTTGTGGCGAGAATGAGGCGGGAGCATGGGATACAGCGGTAGGATTCAATTATTCATGGGTTCCATCTCTGATAGCAGCAACACTATCTCTTGACTAGTTATCAAGCATTTCGGCATGGCTATTGAAGCATTTTTTTCAAAAAGCGGTAGGGGCGGTCCACTGCTAGTCTAAACCCCTCAATCTACCCGGCCTAGAAATAATTGTATGAATACCTTTCATATGCACTATCGTGAGCTTCAACTTTTCATTGATGTGTTTATAATAGTAAAAATGGTTTTAGTTTGCACATGTCTTTTGCTATTCCTATTCTAAGTCGACAAAGGTCATGTCAATGGTGTGCTAGCTAAGCTCAATTGTCTTTTTATTATATTTTTATTCCACTATATGCTATATAAGTACTTTTAGCTATCTCGATCTAACTATATGCATATATATGATTCAAATGGTTGTTAGTTTAGGTGCTTGTATTCCCATGCTTTTTGTTGATAAGTTTAATCCCACGAGGTCCCATCCAACTATAATCGAACTTTTTATGAACTCATTAATCGACTAGCTCACTCCATTTCCTTGTTCCCTCTTAAGTGGATGAATGCCAATACTTGTAGATTGTTCACCAGAGTTCTCTAATCGTACCAAAGTATCACTACAAAATTACGCTAATGCTGTGATGGAAAATTTACGTCGCGGATCGCGAAAATCCGTCGACAAAAGCGAGGATCGTGATGGTTTTAGAAATCATCGCGGATTGGCGTCATGGATTGACCTCGGTGACGGTTTATCGAATCCATCACTGATTAAGTGAATCGGTGTGAGAATGAATCCGTCACCAAAGAGCCCGAGGCCTAGATTAGTCGGCCCCAAGCCCATTTCTGTGACGGAAAATAACGTCACGGATAAGTACCACATCATCATGGGTGTTTACATGGATGCCGTGGTGATGACATGGACACTATCTCAGCCCATTTGTTAACAGGTCAAATTGAAGATGGGCCTTCAGCCATTTTGCAGCTTTTTTTAGCCAGGCCCATTTCAGCATGTTGCAGCCTAAATTCATTTCTAATTTTTAGCTCACTTTTCAGCCCACTACTACGCGGCACAATGCAGTGCACAAACCATTACTGAAAATTCAATCCACATACATGGCCAGACGGGCAATTAGCATAGTAGCACATTATCCTTGTTCATATATATTATATTCACCAACATCCATACATTTACATGTTGTTATCACTAATTTAATCACTAAGACAAGTTCCACTGCAATAAGGGAACAAATATACAGTTGAAGACATCGAGCTTGATCCTTGCAGTCTAGCTTTGGTTATAGTGAAGTTGCAACCCGTTGGTGGACTGCAGCCAGCCTAGACACAGGATAGATTAATGAGTTGCATGGAAAACAATTTATTTTACAATGAAATTTCAGAAGATCACGACCTGAGTAATGGACTTGCAGCTTTGGCGGAACCAATGTCCAACAGCAGTATGGTTAACAGCTCATACACTTCCCGTAACAGCCTATTGCTGCTGGCCTCCTCTCTTGGGTTCCACGGTGTCCTGTGACTCACGGAAATTGCAAGAAAACATAGATCTGAGTGGGCAGCAACATTGTTATGATTAAATGTCCAATATAATTTCAGATATGTATATACTTATGCAGTTCCATTCCAATTCATAACATGGCAAATAGACCTTACCAAACAGCCACAGGACCTTAGGCAACGGCAGTACATGACCAAAGCTCATATTACATTGAGTTGCACATGCCGCTCAATCTCTAGAATGGTGCTCCATGGGACTGCAGGAAGGGTTCAGAAAGGAAAAGTTCAATACACAAATTATCAAGCTGCGAATATAAAGTATAAGTCATGAAATAAGATGTGCAATAGAATATACGACTAGCCTGAGCAATTGAATTCACACGGAAACAAGCAAGATAATGAGGCGAACAACATTTGCAAAATTTAATTTCAAGAACAGTTTCTGAACTCATATATATGACCATATAAAATCTGCCATTTCATCTTTACTATTTTAGCATCTATGAAACGGATTGCATAACCACTAAAAAAAATTCAACAGACCTCAGATTATATCCGTTTGACAATTTCTACTATACCATTTTAGTGATCTCTATCTAAACACCACAAATAACTAAATTAGAACAGCAGCACACAAATACACAGCCTGCTCCCTGGGATGTAGTGAAGGCACAAGCGGCAGGAGGAGGTGGCACCGACGGAAGGAAGACAGGGTGGATTGAACAAGTTGATGCTAGCTACACCCATTTTCTGTTGCCGCCGCCATTGTGAGCCCCCAGCTTCCTAATCCTCGTCAATCGAGCAAGTAAAAAAAGAAAAAAATGATGGCAGTAGATCGACAGAGAAGAAATGGAAATGGGGAGAGGCCGAAGAGAATCTGACCGAATCAGCCGCCGAGGAGGGGGTGTCAAAGCCGTTGTCGAACGCATCCACACGGATGAACCGGGGTCTGGAGCCCGGATCCATGCACCCCTCCCTTGTAGCCGGCAGATCCAAGCGCCCCCTCGCCGTGCGGGCTGTTCACGACGGCAGGGGAGCGCCACATGCCATAGCTGTACTCCGCCAGGGAGAGTGAAGTATCACAGGACCGCGTACTCCTCGCTCGTGCCGGAGGAGAGGCCGGAGCTGCTCCACGCCGGGCCGAAGCAGGAGAGTCCACGCGCGCCTGTCAGAAGAGAGGCGGCGTCGCATTCGCCTGCTGAGAGAGAGAGGCCATGGGAGGGCGGCGGCTGCAGGGCCGAGAGGGAAAGGAGAGAATGGAAAAATGAAACAGGAGGGTTAGGGTTTCTTGGCTTTTATTTGTATCCTAGTGCATCTCGACCATCCGTTTTCATCTAACGGCAAAAGAAACGAAAGGGCCCAAAGGCCAGTACTGCTATGGGCCGCAACGGCCTCACGCTGAAGAAGGCCTCACACAAAGAGAACGGGTGAGAGACTTTTTCAACACTTTTTTATATTTATATTTATATTTTTCCTCATGCTATGTGAGATAACATATGGTGAATTATAGGTGGAAAACACAAGAATTCTGCAGCGATCTCCATCAATATTTTTCACCTAACGCACAAGAGATCTTGTGGCAAAGTTCTGCACCATTCAAGGTCTTTTCGTGAGTGGACTCAATTCAACCTATAATTATTAGGTAAAGTCGCGTGAAAATTCAATAAAACTGAAAAAAAGTACCCGACCAATTTAGAAAAAAATCTCAAACTTGGTGGTTGTATCACACATGACATCTACAAGCCTAAGAAAAAGATTGAGACCAATACGACACTATAAAGCACATGGACCACGAGAATGCGTAAGAACAGCGTGTATAGAAGGTTTGATGAAAGCTCTAAATACCTTTGTGAAGCATATTCGGTCCACCTATGTCCAAATTGCTTGAATTTTTTTGGTAGTCATATAAACCTAAAATATGGTCTCACACAAGATATTATGGTTTTTGATGTTTATTTTTATTTTTATATTTTTATCGGTGTTGCATGAGACATAATATGGTGAAATTGTAGATCGAAAAACTAATATTCTGCAAGTGATCTCCATAAATATTTGTCTCCTAGGGCACAAGATAACTTGTGGAAAAGTTTGGCACCATTATGGATCTTTTTAGGAGTGGACTCAGTTGAACCTATAATTGTTGGGTGAAGTTGCACGAAAATTCAATTAAAGCGAAAAAAAGCTCAAACCCATTGAAAAAAATCTCAAATCTAGTGGTGGCTTCACACATGACATCTATAAGCCTGAGAAAAAGTTTGAGACCAATAGGACATTAGAAAGCATATGGACCACGAGAATCTATAAGAACCCACGTGTATAGACATGGTTCGTTGAAAGGCTCTGTATACCTCTTTGAAGCATGTTCAGTCTGCCTATGTTGAAATGGTTTGAATTTTTTTGGTGGTCATTTACACCCAAAATATGGTCCCACACAAGATCGTAGGTTTTTCGATGATTATTTTTTATTTTTATAATTTTTATCGGTGTTGCATGAGACATAATATGGTCAACTAAAGATAGGAAATACTAGAATTCTGTAACGACCTCCACAAATATTTGTCTCCTAGGACACAAGAGACCTTGTGGCAAAGTTTGACACCATTCGAGAGGCTGTTAGGGGCCGGACTCGATTCAAACTATAATTACTTAGGTGAAATCATGTGAAAATTCAATTAAACTAAAAAGTCTCAAACCAATCCAGAAAAATCTCAAACTTGGTGGTTACATCACACATGTCATCTTTAAGCTTGAGAAAAAAGTTTGAGACCAATGTGGCACTTGAAAGCATATGGACCACAAAATCCGTGTAAGAACGCATGTGTATAGACAAGGTTGGAATATACATGCTTTACAAAAAATTTCAAGTCATTTCAACAAAATTGGAATATAAACGCTTGGAAAAAAATTTCAAGCCATTTTCTACAGAATTGGAATATACTTGCTTCATTAAAATGTAGATGCCACTTCATGTAACCTAACTATAACTCATATGATTCGAAGATCTTTGTGTATTTCGGTGTCGCCACTTAGCTTTTCTCTTTAGAAAAATAAGATTTTAGACACCTTTTGAATCTAATAATGAGGATAAACATGATTGGTAGGCCATATATTTTATTAAAAAATAATGTAGAATACTAGACTTATTATTCTATGATTTTTTTAAAACTCAAATCAGCCCACGGGCCAAACAGCAGCCAATCCCAGGCTCTGGCCTCACTACCAGGCCGGCACAGAAAGGCCCATGAGGCCAGGCTTCCTTCCTGCCGAACGCACAAGGGCAGAAGCGTGTTTGCTGGGCTGTCATTGGCTCACGTTGGTATGGTTATACGGTTATATAATTTGAAAGCGTCATTCTCAAAAAAAAAAAAAAAAAAAATAATTAATTTGAAAGCGTCCACTAGCCATGGACGATCTAGTACTGCAGTGGTATGGTTTGTTGTTGTTGTGCTCGCTGGGCTGGGTTTGAATCCTTGTAGAGCGCCTTTTGTTTTTTTCATTCACTTTTTTAAAACATTTGCTAGCCACCCACCATCGTGAGAGTGAGAGGGCAGTCGGAAGAGTCCATTGGGCAGGCCGCCATGGAATCGACCGAAAATAAATTGTGCCTGGCCTGCATCGTGTGTGAGCCTGAGGGGCGAATCCACCCGTGGACCGTGGTGTCTTAGCTACGACGGAAAATCCCCTCAAAAGGAAAAAAAAAAATAAAGCTACGACGGATACAGTCAAGCAGTTGTGTTGTGCTCACGCCTTTTTTTTTTTTTTTTTGGTAATTTACACGCTCACGCCTTGCAGATGTGTTGTGCCGGAGGGCCTCAGGCCAGCGTGTGTGTTTTTAATTTGCTTTCTTTTTTATTTTATTTTCCCTTCTAAAATATATATCTCTATTCATTTTATCTCCCGCTTTTGCCCTACGCATCTTTTCATATCACAAATCTATTATCTACTCAATATTCCTTATAGTGTAAATTAAGAGATGGGCCGCGCAACGTTAGAGTTTTTTTTCCTATTCACGGGCTGATTTCACGGTGTAACTAATAAAAGTAAAACAATCTACTAATGCATAGTGGTCGGTAATAAAATAACAAATAGTTTAACAAAGTATCAAAATTATTTTGTTCAAATAGTTTAACATATCGTTTTATTGAGTTATTGAGTTTAACATATAATTTTTATTCTTTGAGGCCTATTGTTTTTGGGCTAACTAAGTATAAAAAATTTCAAACCATACATTGTGACAGTGCTCATAAAACCGTCCACGAGTTAGTGGGTTGTGAATGTCCATTGGGCTCATCCATGACGGAAAACAAAATATCATCATGGATTACGTTTGTCAATGACGGTCTACGTAAATCTGTCACCAAGAATCTGTCACGGATTAACAGATTTCTTGTAGTGTATCATTTATGTATTTCATGCTACCATTAAGATTGTGTATATTTCCTGGTGATCTATGAGTCCTTAATTATTGTTGGTTATTTGTGGGGCAGCATGATTTTGTTTTGTCCTCTGTTCTCTAATCAGCATGATTTGGATTTGGGGCATCACAATTTGTCTATATGTGTAACACCCCAAATTTTGCCTCTTTTGGAAATAGAGCTAAAATGATTTATTTTATATTTTTGTGCTCATGAAATATAGGAAACTAAATATTTTTGTCAAATTAAAATTTATCATAGGGTTTAGCAACCTTGATTGTGCATACGTGCTGGTGCATATTCATTTTTGTGATGACTGCATTTTTCTTGAAACAGAAAAGGATTTTTAATTTGTTTGAAAATGCTATTTGAAAGGACATTCGGAAATGTTTTGAAAATAAAAGAAAAGAATTATTTTCTCTTTCGATTCCCAGCCGAAGGGCTGTTTCCTTGCAGTCCAGCACATCTCCTCGATCTTGTGCAGGACCAAGCTGGTGCTCCCTTCCTCCCTCTGTTTCACTGCCAGCTGAGACCCGTTGTGCAGCGTCAGCCATAATAATCTTGGTCACTATGGAAACCAAGCTGCTGCTTTCCTTCCCTTCATCCAAACGTCCGTATCCCTCTCAATCTCCCCGCTTTCCATCTCTCGAACATCTTTGGCCTATGCAGCGGCACCCAGGCCGACCCAGCACAGGAACCCAGTTCGTGTTTGAGTCGGACACTAGAACGAGGGCCTCCACCGAGTCCGCCTCGAACCTGACTCCCCTCGTCTCTGCGTGTCTCCCAAGCAACCCTACCCCATATATAGCCGCGAGCAGCGCGCCGCCTCGCCCCGTCCGAATCCACACGCAGCGCCGCCACAGCTCGAACTCGCTGCCACCGCAAACCCTAGCTGCCGCATCAACCTATGCTTCGTTGCCGCGACGGTCGTCGGTGTTCGTCTTCTGAAGCTTGTGGTTGCTGTGATATTGGGAGAGACTCTCGGCTGCCGCTCTTCTGTCGAAGTTCATCCGCTGTCATCTGCAGGTCGCCAAGTCCATCGCCTGCTACCGCCGGCCTCTGCGGATCACTGATGGAGGAGCACGACGATGCACATGGAATTTCCACCGCTACCTTGTACACGTCCAGCCATGCAAGGCCATCAAACGCTACCTGTTCATGGTTGCTCGTTGCCATGCTTCCATCAGATCGATCCATCATCGCCGATTCCGTGCAGGAAGCCATCGTCGTCCTTTGGAGCTTGCTGCCCCGTTATTGGTTCCCAAGTGGATCGCCAGAAACCCTTGTGGTGAGTTCGCCGAGATGCCTGCTCCATCCCTATGAAATTTTTAACGTAGCAATCCGAGGCATGTTCCTTGTTCTCATCGAAGCCCATCGCCGGCCATGACTGTGCCGTGTTGCTAGCTTTGCTTGCTTGCTTTGATGACATCACTATGATGTCATGGCTGTGTTTTCTGGCCGTTTTTCTTTGTAAAATTAAATCATGAAATACACACCAAATACATCCTCATGCCATCAGATTCAAATGTCCATAACTTTCTCAAATTTTATCCAAATTAATCCGTTCAAATTGCGTTGGATTCGTAATTCCGTAATCTAGGTGTTCACGCTACTGTTCAGAAGGTTTTTCAACTTTTAAATTTCGTGTTCCTATTTAATTTATTATTTTATTCACACAAAACTTGCAAAATGCGTATCTTCTTCGTTCTAGCTCCGTTTCAGGTGATCTTTACGTCTGTGTGATCGTAGCGACGTGTAGATTAGTTTTATGAGCTTTTCAATCTGTTTTTCCACTGTTGGTGTACTGTTCTAATGGTAGTCTTGTTTGCCATGCATGATTAGATCCATCTGTTTGTGCATTTCTGATTGGAATCGAGTAGATCGGTGAGCTTTACGTGTTGATCTAGAAGAAGTTGATGATCAAGAAGGATTTCTTTTGAAGCTTGGACTCGAAGAAGGATCTCTATTTAAGGCAAGTATAACATGGGACTATCCTTGTTACCTATTCACTATTAATCACTTAATCATATGCATGTGTCTAATTTGTCAACCTTAAGGGCATCCTAGCGATTATCTTGTTCATTGAAATCCTATGGGTTATTGCATATGGGTAGTTTTGCTAGTGCTCTACATAAGTAATTATAATATGAATGAATATATGATGGTTAAGATATGAATGTTGGCAACATGACTTGAGTCGGGCTCATGCTTTTTCATGATGCTCTAGACTCTCCATAAGGACTTATCGTCGTGATCATCGGGGATATACGAGTACAGCTATGGGGCTACATGGCTCTGGCTCTAGTCGTTCAGGGGATAGTGTTTACTTGTGTCGGTGGTTGCGAAACGGAAGAGAATGGGTTGTAGCCCTATCGCTATCAGGCATATTTAGATAACCCCTTTGAAAGGCTTTATATGATTTTTGGATGTTTTGGGCCTTGCTAACCCATGCATTTGAGGATCATGACCCGTAGTGTTCGCGGTCATGAAGCGGCCTTGGAGACATCACAGAATAGAGATGATGATGAGATATGGACATAAGATGAGGATGGAAGGCGAGCGATGACGATGGACTGTCATGAGAACGATGTTTATGATGATAATATGGGTTAATGGGTTAAGCATAACTTATTGCTAATTAATTGCTAAAACTTTGGTGACTAAAATGCTTACCGCAGTTAAACCGGTGTCAAGCCTTTTGAGCCTCATAACCCCATATTATGCTTGCGGAGTTCGACATGGACTTACCCTTGCTATTTCCCCACCCCTCGGGGAAGAAGGTAGGCTTGTGATCAACCAGTCAGTCGGTCCCTGTGGAGTTTACACGAGAAGATTGAAGAGTCTTTCTTTTTGCCCGCTAGCTGAGGTTATCTGTTTTTATATTATGTTCGTTATATTTTAAGCATTGTGAATTGATACTCCATTTATTTGTAAACTATATGTGAGATTTGACTTCAGGGCTCACATATGGTGTTCATTCGTTTAGTCCTTTAAAACCGGGTGTTACAATATGATACATGATGATGTGCTGTCTATCTCTTATACTAGAAGCTGGAAGGATATGGATTTGTGATCCATTGATTTTTGCCCCCTACTGCACATATATGATATATTTGGTGATAATCTCGTTTGCGTCCTTTTTGTTGACTGTTTAGAATAAGAGATCAAAGAATGCTACCCACGCTTTTAGTCTATTGTTTTGCTATTAGTGATATTTGTTACAATACAGGAGAATATATTTCGAGATAGCATAGCTTCAGTTTTTAGTCCAAATGAGTCATTTGCTTTTCACTTGTCTAAACTGAGCACAAAGTAATTTATTTTGAACCATAAAATTTGATGCCAAGTTCATTCAGTAGAATATTTTTACTTTGTTGTACTCATGACAGATTAACTTACCACGCTTTTTGCTTTATATGCTCTGTTTGTGGACGTGCGGTGCGGGTGCGGGGCGCCACATCTTGCTTGTACACATGTTGATTGCCGAGCTTGCATCATTTGGATGGAGTCATCCGGTCCCTGAGGTTTCTTCTACCCTCATTATTATTGCACTATTCATACATCTCTTTTTTGATGCCCCATTAAGGCAGTGTCAATTTAGTTTCACTATTAAGTTCCATGATATGTATCTTTGTTTGTATGCTGAAAAAGAATGATTCCTCTGTGACCACTTCATTCTAACTTGCAGATCAATACTTTGTATAATAATATCATGTAGGTTATATGACTAGTGTTGCCGTAGCCGACCTTATGCTTGTTAGTGCTCTTGATAATGATCTTATTTGGCTAATGACTATTGGAGGATGTAGTTATTTCGCCTTTAATCTTGTAACAAAAGCGAAGCGACAACTGTTTTTTTTTTTCGTTTTAGAGCAAGTTAAAGTAGGCATCATTAGTCTAACTGATTTCAAAACACAAAATTGTGATAAGTTTCCTTATTGTTCATCTACTGCAGTGTAAAATTGTGACCCCTTTTCAACCCGTGAAGCTGGATGTATCTATATGCAAGGCTAATGGACACTTTTCGGGCTGGTTTAGTGTTGAGTATAGATTTTTTCGTCTCCAGTGTATCCAAAGTGGTCAATGGTAAGTCAGATTCAGTACACATTATTTTGGTTTGCTTCAATTCTAGCCCCACCGTGAGCTGTATTCTTTGGTCGAGAACAAGTTTGGACGTTCAAACGGATCATCAGCGTTTGTTGCGGAGAACTTGTTATTTTAAAGAATCATGAAAAAGGTGTGCTTTATGGTGCTCTCGTTGTTGGACAATATTAGTTTGGTCCTATTATATTCCCTTAATTTGGGTGATGCTAATGTTTAGTCTTTTAGTACCATCTGCAAATTTCAATGCTTCCCTAGTATACGTTACTGTCTTTTCAGTTTACTATAAGTTGTGTAGGGGATTGATGAGGAGCCCGACCTTTTTTTTTTTTTTTTTTTTTCAGTTTAGTTCTCTTATTACCTGTTTTTTTAAAAAAAATGAGTCAACATTTGTGAGACCTGCTCTTCTGTCTTTGTTTCTCTAATATTTTTTTTTCTTGTTTAACCTAATGAACTATCAACCAAGTTTGGGGGAGGTGGATTTCGTCACTTTAATCAAATTAGTTATTACGTGTTTGGCCTGAACTTATACTATGCTATCATTACGTTTTTATGCCAAGCAAGCCAAACTGAAACCATAAGGATTTGTGTTAAAATTGATCAAAAGCATTTGTTGTTTGAAAGCGACACATACTGAGTGTTTATAATTGAATCTGTTCAATTTGATCATTAATGCTACACTGGCTCAACCAAATACATTTGAACTCATTAATTCAATCTGCATTCATGTAATTCTTCTAGGAAAGCAACTGTACTGTGTTTTTGGTTCATGAGCTCCAGCCCACCACCTTCTAGCTTATAGATGATTATTTTACCCTTCACCAATTTTTTGTTCTCTGTATACTGGAATGCATATAGGTTGTGACATTATCCTAAAATCTATTTACATCTGGCCCTCTAGGTTCTCTCTGTTGTTATTTGTTATCATCCTTCAATCCTCTTCTCCATGCATTTTACTTGCTGTTGTTATTTTTTTGTCTGTGTATGGCCAAGTATTCGTAGGTCTTCCCCTACACCCTACCTGATGTATTGTTGATTCCTACGTGCCTATTCTGTCTGCATTTGTAGCTGTATGACTCTGTATTCCCTCTAGTTGCTATCAGCTTTAAAATTATACCATTAGGGCCGAAGTTTTTTTTTTTTTTTTTTTTTGGTAGCAGCTGTCCATTTACATACATCTGCTTATTTGCAATTGGCTATTTCAACAAACACTCCAACATGTTATCGAGTTATATGAATCAATCAAGTCAGCACCCCTCCATGCAGGTTGATTAGTCATTGTGTAGCCCTCTCGCCTAATTTACTCTATTTACATTTAGTATAAGGAAAGCACTTTTTAGTTTCCATTTGTTTTGATAAACATATATTTATCAAAGCCCTTTCCTCTTGCAGGTCACTCGTACAAATTTGGTGAGAAAATAGGTAGCTGAACGTAGGTTGCCATGGGCTTAATTGATTTATGATGTAGCTGACAATTATTTTCCTTCTCTTGGTTAATTGAAAACAGGTTAATTTATTTTTCCAAAAGATTATATAGTGGCTTTCAGCATGCATTTCATCTGGATGAATATCACAGAACACATGCACTCAAGCTGCCCTTGGAGCAAAAGGATAGACGTTGGATCACAGTTGGGGTTACGCTGGCGCCTGCCATGCACCACCAGGGGGTCGAATTGTTGCTGCTTTTGTTGTAAAAAAATCAGAAGTGTTATGGAGTGATCACAAATGTCTGTATTTTTAGTTGTCAATTTGAGCTTTTCAGTTTATCAGAGTTTTTTACAATTACCGATGACATTATTTGTGACAAATGAAAACAAATTCTACTGGATGCTAAGTCGTTTTCAATATCAAATCTTTGAAGCAAAAATTTCTGCACTATCAAATGTTACTCATTTCCTAATGTTAGGTGAACGAAGAATAAAAAAAATCCAGAAAAAGCATATGGCAAAAGTTGCCTGAAATCACGGGCATAGTTACCTAGCGTAGAAAAAATGGCAATAGAAAGAAATCGGCTACAAACAAAAAAAATTGGACTAGAAAAAAAATAAAATTGCCGGAAAGACACAGGCACGTAAGAAAAAAAAATCGGCGAGAGAAAAAAAAAACAAAAAACAAAGGCCGGAAACAGTCACGGCAAGGAAAAAAAAAACTGACGAGCACCCGCTTCTGGCTGTCAGCGGGTCAGGGCACTGGGCAGGGATGCGGTCGCTCGGACTGCCGCGGGGTGGTCTCGCGTGGGGGGCTCGGGTACTGTTTAATAATCAGTACCCTGGGTACTACTTAAGCGCATTTATATATATATATATATATATATATATATATATATATATATATATAACTATTAGTCGATAGCCAGCTACAAAATATTTTATTTTGTAGCCGGATAAACATCCACGTCCGACCCAGCCGAGATGCGCACATAACCAGACAGCTGGACTAGACCAACCGTAGCTCATTAATCACCCAATCCCTAAATCACGTGGCTATATTTCCCTCAATGCCAAATCACGTCATTTCATTCTCTCATCGTGAATTAGACGGCGGCGGCGGTGGCTACCCCTGCCCATGCGTGGATCTGCATGTGGCGAGTCCGCATGCGCATCCTCACCGGCGTACCCTCCCCGACGGGTGGATCGGCCTGTCCCGCGCGGACGGCTTTTGGCGGCGGTGGCTGCATCCCCGTGGCGGCATCGTCGAGTCCCCTGCAATCGAAGCACCGGTGACGGCATCCCTTACCACCTCCCGGTGGTGGCGTCCCCGTGGGGGCGCGTGTGTCCTCAACACCGGCGCGGCGCGGGTGACCAACTAGTGATGGCGACCCCTGCCACTGCACGCACGGTGAGCAGCGCTACATCGACGACGGCTCCTGTACCGACGGCGGTAGCAACAAGCCAACTACATCACGTGCGACGGCAACCTGCGTCGTCACATTGCCCGGATCCGGCCGGCGGCAACTGCGCCCCTGCGGCGTCGACCTCCACCACGTGACCGACGAGGACCTCTACAGCGTCGACCTCGTCGGCAGCCCTGCGCTCCCAACGATACCCCCAGCAGCCCTGTTTACATGGCAGATATGGGCGAGGGCTCGTCCACGACGAAGCCATGGGCCGGGTGGCCAGTCCGGAGCTCGCTGTCGTGGCGTTGACCGACTTCACAGCATTGATGCCGGCGCTGTCCCTATGGTGCCCGGGCGGCCTTCTGCTTTGGCGGATGTATGACCATGGCAGTCCTCGTCCACGACGATTGATGCACGGATTTGGTGATTCTCTGAAAATGAACTATGGTAAATTACTGAAGGCATTCTCTAATTCCTGCACATTGGATTGGACATCAGTTTGAAGTAACTTTGATCATTTGCATTGTGGTAAACAATGCTCTCATGATTCTGGTCACCATGTTGTTTTTAAGTTGGTTCAGTTTTGATTTTTTCAATCACTTGAACTGCAGGAAAATGTGCCTCTGTAGTTCAGCATCTACACTGTCAAGAAAACTCCCATGCCTGCTGTAGATTTATTGTTTACAGTAGATTTTTATACATTTCACAGTAATTTGATTGTATCATTTTGGTAAATTGGCAACATAGTAACTTGATTGTGTCATGTCGAATTATCTAAATTATACTGTCATGGAAAATAATGCTTCACCTAAAACTACTGATGAAAAACTTATGGCTTTGGCGTTAGAAACAGGCAGCAAGAGATTTTAGCTTATTGATTTGGGAGTATAATTTATTTCTTGCTGAGTGCATATTATAACCATTATAATTTATTTATTTTTCTCTTGGTGATCACTCACTTCCTTTTACTTGGATTTTCAGTTCATCGGCCTAGCCCTTCTAAGCACAGGAGGGATGGTTAGTTCGTCAACTTCGACAACAAAATGGAAGGGATCACCAAGCACACAGATATATTCAATTGCGGTTCTATTTTTTCAATGATATATCCTATATATTCCATGGCTTGCTTACTGCTTGTGTTATGAAAAAGATCCATATCTAGTGTATTATTCCAATTGTAAATTAATCATGACATTGTGCTAAATTAATCATGATATATCCTGTATATTCAATTGTAAATTAATCATGACACTGTGCTAAATGGATGACACCATGGTAAATGGAGACCATTTATCTAGTGTATTCTACACGTCATTATCGTAAATATATCATTGCATCCATACAAATCACTTTGCTCGTATGAATGACATGTGTGCACTGTTCAACCATAGTCCAAAATTCTCTAGGAGGATGGAGCTATGGGGAGCTGAGGTACTGAAGGCGTCGATTGTGTTGCTGTCCCAAATGGAATGGGCAAGCAAAAGTAAATATGATTTCCATATTGTATTCCTCCTGTATTATTGTAACCGAACCAATTTGGTTAAGTGAAATTGTCTCGCAATTGTGATATCTTCTCAACTTGATTATCATTTTGAGCTAATTTGCATATTGCAAAAATAAATTACGATAATTTCTCGTGTTATATAGTAACTAGTTATTTGAAATTGATTGACGTTAAGTTGTGGTAGCTTCTTATCTTCATTATCGTCATGTCATATTTGAAGTGTTGTAACTATATTATGGTAAATTGGCTGCGACATTACAATAACTAGGTATTCCAAATTACAATAATCATCTTGAGCCAATAGAAATATTGCAAGTATATTAAATTTAATCACTATAAACATCTTGAACCAAATTACGATAACTCCTTATTCTAATTATAGTAACTACTTGATGCCAGATTACCATAATTCCTTCTTCTAATTATAGACTATAGTAACTACTGAACTCATACGAAAATATGGTAACTGTTACTAGAAAATCAAATCATATAACTAATGTCATCCACCATATAATAATTAAATAATGACCGAGATGCATGCTGCATGCTGCAGCGCTGGTTACGGCTCCAATTTAAGCTTCCTGCATGGCTGCTTGCATTAATTGCAGTAAATGACAGCGATTCAATCAGCGTAGGGTGGTGCGGTCAGCTGGTAACGGCCTGGTGCGGTCCACTGGCCTGGCTACAGAATATCAAATTCCATACAGATATATAGATCGATCCATACATATCCATAAGTCGCAAGTCGATACATTTCATGAGATGCATAATTTCAACGAACGTAACACAAGTCGATACATATCCAAAGTTCATATCTCCATACATATCCATATATATACATATATACATCGGCCCTAACATCAGTTTCTAACTATAATTGAACAGGAAACATGTAGTCCTGAGGGTGTAACAACTTACTCCATTTCCTTAGGTCCTCGTACTCAGGAGATTCGCCAACCCACTGTTCTGATTAAAGAAAGGTCGCCCTTCATGACAGCACTGGTCTAGGAGGAACTTACATATGTCTCCAACTATTCGTCGAATCTGTTCGATCAGTTTTCTTTTCCACGGTCCCGCATTACCAATCTTTGGAGTGAGCGCTTGAGCTGTCGGTAGCTGGATTTGTACTGCGCACGCCCTCGGGTACTCACAGACGAAAGAAACCACATAAGTTTGTGCCAAATGGTTGCTTGATGCACACTGCGCACAATAAAGCAATGTTAGTTTAGTAGTATAGAAGCAATAGAAAGTAATAGTAGTACAAAGAATTAGTTTTCATATACGTACCTTGAAATCTCGCCCTGATTTTGATTCTATCTTTATTCTTACGCTTACCCTTGTCGGATCTTCGATCATAGCAGTTCGGGTCCTTCAAGTAATTCTTGCTTAGAAGAAGCGTATGGAAATGATTATTGTCAGCGGTGATATTCGACTCCTTATAAGCTAGTAATTGAATAAACATTTGATAACTTACAATTTCGAGGCAGGCTTCAAAGTGCTTGTAGCCTTTTGGGTTTGGCGTAGGGAGTGAGTCGAAAAGGCGGCGCCCTGCCGTCCCGAGGATAGATTATGAAACAAACCCGGTGTCCCCAACCGTGTTTTTCCCGTAGTGGTAAGCGCCATCATACTGACCATCTCCTTTCACCTTCTTCATACATGATAGTATGTAATTCGAGGCTTGCAACTTGGCGGCTTTTTTCGTTCGCTTTCCATGCGGCCTTTCTCTCCTCTTCCGTCAATGGCGCCATTTCTTCATGGTCAGCTGGCTTGCGAAACGGAACGGGCTCCCGCTCACAGATAAGGAATGGGGGAGAGGTAAACAATACCTAGGCCACACGTCCACGCTTACATGGGGTGAGACACGCAAGGACATGTGGTCGTGGCATAAGTACGTACTCTTCACAAATATGCAAGGGACATGTGGAAGTCGTATTTCACTTACGAGAGAAAACAAGGTTACTTGGCGGAGGTCAAGGTCCTCTCGCCCATGATAGTCTAGCCATGTCGTGGAACTCACGGGCATCCGGTGATCTTAGGAAGGTTGAAGTACTCCTTAGGAATATGGATTTCAAAATCTGTCAACTTTGCGTTTTGCGCACTCTATATACCATGCATGGAATCTCCGAGTCTCCCAAGGCTGCGTCGTCGATGAGTTGGGCCTTAGTTACCATGTACTTCCCATACTCGAAGTGGCGGGGCATTCGTCCGAGATAGGAAAGCAGATGCATAGGTGATTTTGGCACGGAAAAGCGGGGCTACAAATGTTAGGTTCTAAAAAAGTAAATAGTAACATATTTGAGTTTGTCCTATATGTTGCTCGTTGTTAGCATACCTTTCGGACTTGTCAACCTTCGGATCTTCATAGATGTGGCCTGCTTGTCGGTCACGGGCTCCTCTTCATCGAATAAAGACTTCATTGGGGGAGGAGGAAGTTTGCTAGGTTCACCAGGGGGTGCTTTCTCCTTGATTGGTGTCCTTGGTGAGCTCGATTGGAGGCCTTGAGTGTGAACAGGTGTCTTTTCCCCTGATGCATCCTCGGCAAGTGATGGCACCTGCAGTGGCTCCTCGGGAGGTGTTGCCTCCAATGTCTTGTCCACCGGTGTCTTTGTCACCTCGAGGGTTACGGAGGCTCCAATGTCACGTCCGGCCGGTGTCTGCATGCGCTCCCAGGGTTAGGCGCCTCCGGTGCCTTCTCGCCAAGTCTTTGCCTCTTGTGCCTTGTCCACATTAGGTGCAGGTTCATTGTTTTGTGGAGGGATCGAGGTGGACCGCTAGCGGCGGATTGTTGAGCGTGGAGGAGGGTCGTCCGCACCGCATCATCGTCATCATCGCCACCATCATGAGGGTCGTCCCGCGGAGAACCGGAAGGCCGTGATGTCGATTGTGATCCGATCAAGTCTCGGTTCCGTCAAGTCCCCAAGAACAATGTCCTCCTTATTCCAAAGAATTTCAAAAGAGGCGAGTCCCAAGTTGCATGCCCCCCGCAAGGAGCTTGGTACTCAAGCTCGTAGTCTAGGTACCACGACTCCCATTACCCTAAGGTGGCGGCGGCATAGTCGGGAGGGATCTCATGCCCTTCAAACTCTTTGGTATGCCCGCGAGGGTGTGCATACCCCATGGCCACAACCTTCTTCCTTCCCCCTGCCGAAAGGGCACCAAGAGTGTGCACGAAGTGTCCGATTCGGTGATATCATCGGCGAGGTACCGTGGGGCCAAGCTGCATGCGTGGTGGTGGCACCCAAAGACGCCAACTGGCGAAACATCCGGTTCTGAGCTCAACCATCTTGGGGGGTCGTTGCTCGTGAAGGCGTGCGCTATGGATTCTTCGATCATTTCTTTCACGGACTCGTCACGACCTTCTGTCTCAAGCCCTCCTTGTACCCTCTGCCTCGAATGAGGCGGCAAGCATCCGACGCCGCGCGACTCCCGTCGCCCAACTCTTCCTCGAGCTACGCCACGCGGGGCGGCCTCGATGCTCGGGGTTTCCCAAGGCCGAGTCGGCGCATCTTGTCCCCGGCAATTTCAAGGCTCCAGCGCTCACGAGCCGCGGTGGCCTCGATGATGACCTTCTCTACTTCCTTGATCTTAAATTTGTATTACCCCGATCGGCTTCTTGGGCTGGTGGCCATACGGGTAGTTGCGTGTCCTTTCATCGCAGCAACCGTAAGGATTTGGCTCCCGGCTTCCTGGCTAGCCCTTTCTTTGGCCCGCCACACCGGCGCTTGTGCGGCGTGCGATTTGTTGCCCATGTGATGGGGAGTTGGATCCTCTTTGCGGTTCGAGAACTTCTCGCTCTTTGCCTTTGCCGGGCGTGTTTCTTCGAGAACTCTTCTCATACATCGGCGTGATCATGGTGTACATCTTTGCGGGGTGACTTCCCTTTCGACATCCATTCCTTGCCGAGCACTGTACTTCCGGTTCCTCGAGTTTCCCTGCGAGGACATAGACATGCCCCTTTACCTTCTTCTTATCGTAGTTATTGGGATACCTGAACCGTTTCTTCATCTCATGCCACACCCATTTCTTGTCACTTTTAGGCACCTATTTCCAGTCTTCATGAAGTATGGAGATCTTATCTTTCACTAGAGCCGAGCATTGAGTGCTGTACTTCGCGATGACCATCGTGGGAAGCAATGGCTCTCCCTGTGGCCCCAACTCTTGGATGACAAGAACCTCATTGCTCTTCTTGTGCCTCCCATGTTGTTCCTTTCTTAAACCCGGCTTTTCAACCCTTTGATCCCTTTGAAGACATGCTTGTGGAGGTAGCGGGTGGGTGTTGATCTGTTTTCGTGCCCCTCAGGTAATTCGAAGTCCAGGGAACCTTTCTTTTACGAACCTTTGTACTTTCGGCTTCATCCCCGGGTTGAAATTTGGGTCATCTTCGTCCCTCATGCGTCGTTTCCTTTTCGACATGGTTCATACGACGCTCCAATTGGCATTAGGTGTAGAACCTGGAGCTCCCGCCGTGAGCTAGAGCTAGGAGTTTCCCACTCAAGACGTTTCGTCTAAAGCGGCTCTTGAGTATCCATTTCAAGCTACATACATAGAGTACTTTAGTAATAGTAGTAGAATAGGAGGAGCAGTATGTAAGAGTAGACAAGCTCAATTCAAAATTGCAAGTAAAAAGAGTAAAACAAATATGTTGGCTCGAGATATCGCCCCCTTGTGATCACATCGCTTCTAAACGGTTGCTAGTAAAAGCCATCCTAGTTTAGCAGCTTTCATTTAAGTAGGGGGACATTCAATCATCATAGCCGCTGCCTCAGCATAAACGGGTTCACATCATTGCATATGTCTTTGCCTCAAAGCACTATTAAGTTCATCATTGCACATGCCACATGAGGTAGAGTACCTAGGTAGTTGTGGACAAATGCAAAAACAACTAAATCAAGTAGAGAGTAGAGAGCTAGAGAGAGTAGAGAGCTAGAGAGAGTAGAGAGTAGAGTAGCTAGAGTAGAGAGTAGAGAGCTAGAGTTAGAGTAGACAAGCTCAAAAAAACATGTGATGCGCTCAGCTCAAAGAGGTAGAGTAGACAAGCTCAAAAAAACATCATGGGGAACAATTAAGCATCACAGGCAGGAAAGCATCATGGACAGTGACATATATAAGCAAAGTGTCAATTAAACATCATGTATAAGCATCACAGGCAGCAAAGAAAATGGCATCACAGGCAGCAGGAAAAATTGGCATCACAGGCATCATGGGTAGTGAATTTAGCATCATGGGCAGTGACATATATATGAGATCAGTTATCTGATCAGGTAGCATCACAGGCAGCAGGAAAAATTGGCAGCACAAGCAGGAAAATGGCAGCACAAGCAGGAAAGAAATGGCCCTGTCTTACAAAAATTCACTGGCAGGATGAACCTCAGAGGGCAGAGCTCGAGGATGGCGAGGTGGAGCTCAAGCACGGCGAGGTGGAGCTCGAGGACGGCGAGGTGGAGCTCGAGGACGGCGGGCGGCGGCTCGGGATTGACTCCGGCGGTGGCGCGAGAGAGGATGGCGGCGCTCGGGATCGACTCCGGCGGCTAGGGTTTCCTAGCCCCGGCGGAGAGGGTCGCCGGCGGAGGAGGAGGGACCGGGCGGGCGCGGACGGCTGGAGGAGGGCCGGCGAGCAAGGCGCGGACGGAGGAGGGTGGCGGTGGCGAGGGCGGAGGCACGCAGCGCAAGCAGCCGGAGGCGGTGGCGGGCGGCGCGGGACGGTGGCGGTGGCGGCGGCGGCGACGACGGAAAAACGGCGACCCGCCGGGGTCGAATGAGCGCGTCTTGAAGACTTAGAAATTTTCGGTCGAGGGCGGCAGCATATAGGAGTAGGGGTTTTGCGTGGCGGGCGCCCTAACTTGCCCGCCACCCAAAACATTAAGAGTGTGGGGCGGTTTCTGGCGCCCGCCACGCAAAGTGATAACCGTGGCGGGCGTCTTAGGAGCCCGCCACGTAAAATATTTTCAGAAATATTTTGAAAATGTTTTAAATTAGAACAATTCGATTTAAAACGAAATAAAATTCAAAAAAATGGTTATAAAGCGAGAAAAATCATAAAATTTTTCTAGTGCCCTTTTTAAAAAAACTAGGTCATTTTTCAAATTTTTGACGCCTTGAATTTTGAAATTTGATTTTATTTACACATTGAGACCACATTTGAAGCCCCGGATGACCTAGATTTGAAAAGTCATGAATATCAAAAGTTAATAACTCATCAAGATCTACATTTTATATATAGGTCATTTTTGCATATGAGAAAGTGGTACGAACGTGTAGTTCAAAAGGCACTAGCGCCCCCCGTAGTTCTGAAACTCTACGTGAGATATATGATTTGACTAATACGATTGTTTAACACTTTCTTAAATGCAAAAATGACCTATATACCAAATGTAGATCTTGATGAGTTCTATCACCTTTGTATTCAAATTTTTTTGAAACTAGGTCGTTTAGTGCTCCGTTTGACCGAAGTTTGACCAGGTCAAACTTTTTGACTTTTTGAAACTCTAGGTTTTTGAAGCCCTAGGCGGCCTAGATTTGAAAAAGTCATGAATACGAAATCTTCATAACTCATCAAGATCTACAATTGGTATTAGGGTCACCTTTTTCGTTTTCGAAATTTCGGCGCCTTGAATTTTGAAATTTGAATTTTTACACGTTTGGATGACATTTGAAGCCCCCAAGCGACCTAGATTTGAAAAGTCATGAATACGAAACTTCATAACTCATCAAGATCTACAGTTCATATATAGGTCATTTTGGCGTATGAGAAAGTGTTACTTAACGTGTAGTTTAAAAAGCAAAACCAACATGAGTACATTAACATGAGTACATTAACATGAGTACATTAACATGAGTACATTAACATGTCACTACATTATTACATATCATTTTGTTTGAGGTGCTTTGGCGGTCTTCTTTCGCCATCGGGGCAGGTCCAGGGCATCATCTTGGTCTTCTCGGGATCGAGTTTCTTTTCAAGGGCCTTCATCTTCTTTGGATGATTGGTAAAGAGATGAAACTCATCATAGTTGTTGTATTTTTCGGACTCGGACCCCGTCGGCTCCCACGATCCATTTGCTTTCTCGATACAACCATGTGTTTGTTTGGGTCCTCTGCGTTCATATAGTAGGCTACTTGTGAGACATCGGTTGCTAGTACCCACTGATCATCTTTGTAGGCGACTCTGTTAAGGTTCCGCGGTGGTTAGCCCATAATCGTCCACTCAACGAGCCTACGGCTTGACCCATGGTAACGAAACATGGTTATCTGCAGGTTACCGCCATAGTCAAGTTCCCATATTTCTTCGATTTGTCCAAAGTACGACTGTCTCTCGCTTTGTCTCGGTGTTGATGCCCTCATATCGAACACCACTATTCGTCTTTGCGCTCTTCTTGTCCTTCTCTTTTGTGTGGAACACATGCCCGTTGACATCATACCCTTGCTAGCTATTGATCATTTGGACGGTCCTGACACAAACTTCTTTACTAGTTCCGCTCCATCCCCCTTGGGAATGTCTTGCTTTTCGAGCCACTTGAGGAAAGTGTTCTTGTGTTCCTTCTCGACCCAGAGGTGCGTGGACGGCCCATTCGCATCCACGGATCTCTTTTTCGTGCTTTTTAACATATGTGTCCATGATCAGTACGATGAAGGATCTTTGTAGTGAGCTTCTAACACCCTTTGCATTGAATGCGTCGGTGCGTGCTTTTCGGCCGATGCACCCCATCCCGAGGTTACGCCGTCGTGCAGATGGACTGGAAGACCAATGGTCCTCCCATCTTTTATGTACTTCAGGCACCAGTTCACGGCCTCCTCGCTTGTGTATGCCTCTATCATAGCGCCCCTACGGGTAAGCTGCGATTCTGAACGAATCGATTGAGGGTCGACGTGTCGCTTCGGTGAGCCACATTACTGTAGGTACGCAGGCCCTAGTCGCATTCTATCGATCAACCATGTGCATTATCAGGTGTGTCATAATATCAAAGAAAATGACGGTGGGAAGCACATCTCTAGCTGGCAAATAGTTTCCGTGGTGAACTTTTTTAGCGCAGGCAGATCGGCTTTTTTAATGACCTTTTGGGTGATTTGGTTAAAGAAGTATGACAGCCTTGTGATCACCATCTTCACGTACCTTGGACGAATAACTTTGATCACAATTGGAAGGAAAACCGTCAGCATGATGTGAGCATCGTGTGCGTTGTAGTTTGAAATTGTGAGGTCTTTCATGGATACTAGACTCTTGATGTTGGAAGAGAAACCGGTCGGTACCTTGATACCCCTAATCATCCGACACATAGCCACCTTCTCGTCTCTCGTTAGGTTGTACGCCGCACCTGGGAGTTCTACTTTACCGTTCTGAGACTTTGTAGAGTGGATTTCTGGTCGGATTCCCATGTTAACAAGATCTTGACGTGACTTGATACCATCCTTCGTCTTGCCCTTGATATCCATCAGGAGACTGATTGTGCTTTCAAAGATATTTTTCCCAAGGTGCATAGAGTCAATTGCGTGGGGTGTATTCGGTGTCTTCCAGTACTTTAGATACTTGAAGAAAATTGACTTCTTCTTGAAAGGAACGGGTGGAGGCGCATCTTCCTCCAACTTGTCCCTCTTTCTCTTCATTGTCTTGGTGGTTCCATCTTCCTCTAACTTTTTCTTTCCAAACTCACACTCCAAGTCCTTCACCATGTCAAACACCTTTGGACCATAACTAGTCGGTGCCGGTTCATCAAGTTGCGGCTCGCTCTTGTTGTCAAAGTATTTATTCATTTTTTTTTCTACGTACCTATGCTTTTTTTGCGGAGGAAGCGTCATTGTGCTCCATGTATACCGTTTTGTTGGATCCCTTAAGGTAAGTGCTACGAGGTTTCATCGATGCAAGCTACACAAGCGATCTTCCCTTTGATCTGCCCCGATAATGAAAACCCTCCAGGGTAATCAGTGATTGTGACAAAGATGATGACTTTAGAGTGAACTCATCCTTGCGAGTGCGCATCCATCACTTTGATCCCATCATCAAATAGTATTTGCATCTCCTCTATGACTAGGCTCCGGGGAACACATCTATATCGTTCTTGCATTTGCTTTGGTCCAGAAATGAGCATGGTCGACAAGACATATCTGCGCTTTTGACACGAGGTGTGGAGGTAGGTTGTACATGGTGAGGATGACCAGGCCACGTGCTGTGTGTGGCTGCTAAGTTCACCGAGCGGGTTCATCCCATCGGTTTTCGGTGCAAACCTAACATTCCTAGGCTCCTTTGCAAACTCGGGGAAGGCGGCGTCGAAATCTTTCCACTGCTTAGCATAGGAAGGGTGTCGCGACTTCCGTCATCCTTAACATGATCGCTAGATGCATGCTAGGCCATGTGCTTAGCATCCTCGGGGCTCGAAAGAGCGGCGAGGCAATCCGTGCGAGGAAGGTACCACACCGGTGGCCCCGGGCGTTTCCTCTGCATGTAACCTTCTTCTTCCTCGTCTGCGTTGACATGATCTTCTTATCCGCCGCCTTTGGTTTTCTTGGCCCCCTTCTTCTTTTTTTAGCGGCCGTCTGCCAAGGTTACCTCGTCAAGGTCATCCGGTCACGCGACATCCGGCATTTCTTTTGAATTGACTCGCGCCACGGTCGCGGACAACTGGTCAAATTCTCATCTTGAGCGCCCCGATATAGGATGCGGTGGTTAGGGCGGGCATCGAACTTTTTGAGTTTCATCGCCAGCGGCGGATCAACTTCTTAGCACGATACGTATTGGCGGTAACCTTGTTAGGCGTTGGATACGTGGTAGCCAGGTAACTTACGAGCTCATCGAAGCTATTGTCGGACCAGCCATGGCGAGCCTTCATCATCGGCAAATGAAGGTTGAAAGCGGCGCCGTGATACCCTTAAATTTTGTCTTTGTAAAGCGGATCAATTGCCGCCTGCTTCATCTATTTGAAACTTTCCAACCACTTTCGGCACCCAAACACGCCATCATCAAGGCGGTTCATGAAATCGTGAAAAAGCTGGACATCCTCAGGGTCCGTCAAAAGGGTCTCCTGCTCACCATCCCCTCCACCACCGCCGTCATCATCGTCGACGTCAGCCGTGCTTTCGAATATGTCATCACCACCGCCATCCACAACATCGGCCACTCTTTGGATCGTCAGCGGGTGGATCTCTGCGGTGGAACCTCTTCCCCCGTGAAAGATCCAAACCGTATAGTCCGTGACAAATCCATGGCTAATTAAGTGATCTTGCACCTCCTGGTGAGTGCCAGCTTTCATGTTTTTGCAGCGAGAGCAAGGACATATAATCATCCTCTATTGATTCCTCTCACTGTGTCTTTTCGCCTCGGCAACAAACTTTCTTACTTTAGCTATGTATTCATCATCCACCCTCTTCATCCCGTACATCCATTTGGCTCGGCCACTCTCCATCATCCCTCTTGCCTGCTCTCCATACAAAATAGCACTCAAAATGTTAGATATAGTATTGAAAGCGAAAAATGGAACTAGATCTAGATGTAGAGAGAGAGGGAGGGATCTAGTAGAGAGAGAGAGAGGGCGAGGGATCTAGATCTAGAGGGAGAGAGAGAGGGGGAGAGGGATCTAGACCTAGAGGGAGAGAGAGAGGGATCTAGATCTAGAGGGAGAGAGAGGGAGAGTGTAACACCCCTGGTGTTATTTCTGCTAAAACCTGACATGTCATCAAGATCATTGCAAAGCATGCATATTTAGCCCACCCTGTGTTGCATTGAACTAAAATAAGTTTATTTTATGTTTGGTTTTCGTCGTCGGTCGAAAAGGCGTGAGAGGAAACAGATTAGGAAATTATCCCCTTGTCGGAAACCCTAGATTCTATACCCTAGTTTGTCCCCTTTTATTTTATTCAAAATCTATCAAGAATTTGGGTATGGTTATTAAAGCAAAAAGGTAGATTTTTTTCAAAGTTATACAAAGTTGGTATTTTGAGTTTTCAAAGTTTAGTTCAAAATTTTGAAGTAATTTTGAATTTCATCAAAACCCTAATTGCCCCCTTTTCTATATTTCAAAATTTATGCAAAATTTGAGAAAACTTCCAAAAACCAGTTTGTAGATCTTGTTGAGAGGAACAAAAGTCATGTACAAAGTTTTTCAAGTTTTTTACATGATTTTAAAAGTAATTTTGAATTCAAATTTCAAAATTTTGAACTGCATTTCAAAAAGTCATATTTCTAGGCTGAATTTGAAAATGCCCCAATTGTGAAAATTGTAGATCTTGAAAAATTAAGGCAAGTTACTTTTTGGAAAATTTTGAGTTCACTTCAAATTTTGGGAGTAATTTGAAAAGTTTGAAGTTAGGGTTAGGGATGAGCGATTACCCGGCCACTCTCTCCGCCACCGCCGGGCGCCAACGTTAAGCGCCGCCGTCCACCCGTCGTTTCCTCTCGAATCCGGCCACCTGGAGGTGTTCGTGACCTCTCGGCTACCTCCCCGTCTCCTTTTGCCTATAAATAGGCCGGCGCTGCCGCCGTTTTTCCTCTTTTCAAAACCGGCCGCCGGAACCGCTCCTGCACCCGCCGCCGCCGTTTGTCGCCGACGAGCCATCTTTCACCCAACCATCTACTCCAGCAGCTCCGCAACTTCCTAACCTCCCTCCTCGGAACCCGGCCGCAACCCGCCGCCGCTGGAATCGCCGCCGTGACCCCTTCTTCCTCATTCGCCCGTATGGCCGCCCGCAGCCCGCCGTCGTCGTCATCCTTGCTCCGGTGAGCTTTTGCTCGCTTTTCTCTACGTTTTCCCTCCCCTTGTGATGATGTATTCGTGACCAGACTCGCCCGTCCCAGCCGTGATTCCAGCGGAGAACGCCGAGCCCGAGCCGCCCGTCGCCGTCGTCGTCGGCTCCAGCTCCGCCCGCGTCTCCGTCAAACCAAGTCGTCGATCCCGGGTCCCCCGGTGAGCCCCCGGCCGTCCCTCCCGCCTTTGGTTTTTCTTTTTAGCCCCTCACCGGCGCGGGCGCATTGCGCGCGCGCCGCGCAGCGCTGTGAGCACATGGCGTCGCCCGGTGGCGTGCCAGCGTGCCGTCGGCACGCGTGAGCGGTGCGAGGCCAGAAACGAAGCTGCAGGCCGGCGGCAAACCGCATTATTCCGGGCGGTTTTGTCACTATTCACTATAGATCAGCCCATCATGAACAGTTTGGTCATGAACAGTATTGGGCCACGCCGCGATAACAGGCGAATTCAACCCGAGCCCTTTTCAATTATAAAATGTTTTATCCAATTTCTTTATTTTGAATAGTGTCGATTTTCCAAATTTTGTATAAATTCAAATACTAGCTTAAAAATTCTGAAAATTTTTGTGTAGCCTTCCTATGGGTATGTCTATCCATGAAAAATATGAAACTTGAATTTTGAATACTTTTGGCATGATTTAAAAATACAAATTTTAATTGAAAAATGCATCTTCCTTGATTTTTAATAATTATTTTATTTATCCAAAAATCATGAAAATTATTTTGTTACTGTTTTATGACATGATCTACCTGTACAAAAAATTTTGAGCTTGTTTTGAGAAAGTTAAAATATTTATTATTTTATGCTCTATCATTTCATGTGTAAAACAAATTGTTTAGCGCTTTATAACTTAGGGTTTTGGGTGACTTTGGGTTGTTTTGTGAACCCTAAACCACACCACTATTAGATGGTCCTTGAGAACTCTTTAGGCAATGGTGATGATATCTCGTAATGTAGTTCAACAAGTTGGTTTTGTTGGGTTGCAACTTTATCGTGAAGGAAAGTTGTACTCAAGTGTTTATCATTTCATGCATTCTCGCGCCTCATGTTTATATGCATGACATCATATTAAGCATATATTATTCTTTCGTATAGTGAGCGAAGGTGGCCGAGAAGTCGTTGATCAAGCCTCACGAAGAAGGCTATCTTGTTGACCCTAGCTCGGTATTGTGATCCATCGCCCGAGTCAAGTTACTTCATCAATCAAGGCAAGCCCCGGTTCATTTAAATATTCCTTGTGTTTTACAAAGCTTTATATCACCTTTGCTTTATGCTTTGCATTAGGTGATAGGAGTTGAGTGACAACCTAATTGATGCATTATCCATCCTTGTTTATTTCGATAACTACCTTGATAAACCGTTTTAGTAAAATGCTTAGAAAAGCTTAGCACTTTGGCTAAATTAGTTAGACTTTTGAGTAAAAATGTGACAAGTCCCTTTTTATGATAGCCCGAAGGGGCATTTGATGAGAAAGGATGCCATATGATGGAACCATACTTTGGGATATGATGTTTAATTTGAGACCGTCGGGTAATTTGCATTGAGAATGGAGTCTCGGTGTAGTATTTCCGGCTTGTCGATTAGGGGGACTTTGGCGTGTAGGCTGTGGTAACCGAGACTATGGAACGCAATCTGCGCTGGTCGTTGGACCAATGGCACGTCTCATGCGGGCGTCGCCCCGAGCGGTCGACCCTAGTTCGGGACACATACTCCGGTAAGCCCAATCTTGGGGGTGTCAAATCGAAAACGCACAAATCCCAAGACTTGGGAGTGGAGAGATGGCGGGAGTACATGTTACCCTCGTGGGTTAAAGTCCCGGATTGGAGGTGTACGGTATTCTCGGGTGGCGTAGGACGCGGTTCCGTTTTGAGTATCCAAGAAAGGGTTGATATATGCAAGCTTAAGTGCTACATATGTCGTGTGTGGAAAGAACTCCCATTTGGGTTAATCGATTTCGAAATCGCCGTGCTTTCGGATATGGAGACTTGGTTTCCAGTCTTATATCGTAGTTTAATTATGGAATTATGAAGAGATGGATTAAGTGATGGAACTTCTACAAGTATATGCTATAGTGTATGATCACCTAGAATAGGTGAGGAACTAAATTGAGATTAAAATGTTGAAAGTAAGGATTCACTACTAGTAAGCTTTTTACGCAAAAAAGAGTCCTTGATTCTTGCTAAAAGCCTTACCTTGAATCCTATTAGACCAAAGCATTTACGAGTCTTCTCCTATTTTCTTTAGTCGGGTAAGTCTTGTTGAGTACTCCCGTACTTTCGGGGTTTGTTAACCCATGTTGCAGGACCGGCGGTCAGTGCCTTACCTTGGACCTTGTTGTATGACGATCCAACAAGAGAAGAGTGACAATGAGTGAGACTTGAGACCGTGGGGCGGTGGTCCGATAATGTTTTATATGTAATAATCTTTTCGGCTACTCATACTTATATGTTTTAAAACTTGTTTTAAACAAACGGTTGTAAAATTATTGTAATATATAAGTCTTCCTTTTTTTTACTCACGATTATGTATGAAAACTGTTGTAATTACACGCAATGTCCTAAGAAGCGGATCCTGGTTAGAAAAGTTAATAGTACTTTTCAGGTTATGGGTGCACATATGTGATTATTAAAGGTTATTGAACCGATAATTAGTACATGTGGGCCCTGTAATTTGGAAGGTTACATTACAGGCTGGTATCGAGCCTCCGTTACGGTGTTCTTGTAGCATTACTTTAAAAAACTTCAAAATGATTTCGGTCAAACTAATTTTATTTTTTACTTTGGTCCAAATTGCTTATCCTCTTATCTTATTCTATTGAAAAACTTTCTTATCTAATTTCAAAGGGATATAAGTGGAGTAGCATTATATATTGCCCTATTTACACAATCTTTTAATGCAAAAGTCGTTATCGATTGTTACGTAGGTTCGATTCATGCATCATGTTTAAATCACTTGTTAATGTTACCTTCCCCTTTAATGTGGTTTGGGTTAAGTAGTAATAACCCCATTCTTGCTAACCTTTAGATCCTCCTACTTGAATCTTGGTAATCGGATCTTAACTATTCTACGGGATGGCCCGTACCAAAATGACTCCTAGGAAGAAGAGCAGGGACCAAAGGGTGTCCGCATCACCGACTTGCGGCAAGAAATGACCACGAAGCAAGCACCGGTCATGCCAAAGCTCAAGAAGGAAGTAGTAGCAAACCCAATAAAGATCTTCAAGAAGAAATCAAGCGCCTGACCAGGGACTTGGATGAAGTCGCTAGAGATAGACGCCGTGATGCAATCCAAATTGGAAGACCGCAAAGTTGAGTTGAATCAAAGTGCTCAAAAACATGGGGAATGTAGTCGGGGCATTGATTGAGGCGGTCCACGAGAAGACAGCACTTCAGCATCAGTGTGACCACCTAATTCAAGATAATCATCAAACGGTGGCTTATGCAATTCAATTGGAAGCTCAAGAAGTCAATGCGAATATGCAAATTCATCATATGAATAATCTCCTCAACCCAAATCATCAACCTCGGGCAATACAAGAGGATTTGGGTGAAGTAATCCAAAAGGATGTGGAAGCAGAGGAGAATCCAGAAGAAGAGGAGCCTCACGTCAGTGATAATGAGTCAGAAAATGACCCTTAAAGTAGAAGTGAGGTTTTTGTAGAATATGTAATATAGTTTTGTATAATAGTAAGTTACTTAGATGAGCCCTGGGTAGATGTAGAATAGGAACCCTGTTTTAAGAATAAGTTATATGTGTTGTTTCTGCTTGTTTTCTCTTTTGAAGTTCAATAAATCTGGTTGGGTGTTATATAGTTTTGTTTTTAAAAGCAGATGTCGCACAACAAAGCGATTGCCGACTCGAATAGGGGTGATCTTCCAAACCCTCCACCGAGTCCCAACGAACTGTGATGCCATTGCGGCTCGGTTCAAGCTACTCTGCGAGAACTCTCGTTTGATCACAGAAGTAGCCAGTCGGAATAATCGTCGTGGCCACAAGGGTCGACATGATGGAGAAGATGACACTTCTTATCGAATTCAGCGGCACAAAACCTCCAATCTTTAGTAGAGCTGATGAGCCATTAGAGGCGAACGATTGGCTTCGTGCTATGGAGGAAAAGTTTGAGTTAATGACTTGTACGGACCATCGAGAAGCCTTTCTTTCTTTGCACAACAACTTAGGAATACTGCCGGAGCTTGGTGGAATAATTTTAAAAGCCGAGCGACTTCTTTGGACATCAAATCACCTAGGATGAATTCAAGCATGCCTTTTCGTGCTCATTTCATTCCCCGAGGGGTTATGGCCAAGAAGTTAGATGAGTTCTTAACTTTAAAACAAGGAGAAGACTTCGGTATTGCGGTATGTGGGCAAGTTTAATCACTGTCACGGTATGCCCACGAGAACTTGTGAATTCGGATGGAAAGAAGAAGGAGTGGTTCATTCGAGAGGCCTTCATCCAAAGCTTCTTGCCATGATGAATATCCGTGATACTGATTCTTATCATGACGTGGTAAACATGGCAATATCTTGTGAGGAAAAGAATCGTGTTCTTATGGAATACGAGCATAAAGAAGACAAGAAAAAAAAAATTTATCCTCTAGATATTACGGTGGCAAATCAAAACGTCGAGAGTGATTTACCATCCACGTGAATCATTTTTCGTCCTCCTCCTTATCGCCCACCACGGTTCGGCCTAGGCAATGACCATTTGTTCGACTGCTTTGCGGCTTTTTCTTATCCACCTCGGTAGAATGCCCCCTGTCATTCGCAACCCTCCTCCACAAAGCCATACACCCATTTGCTATAAGCGTGGAAAACACGGTCATTATTCTCGAGAATGCCCCAATCCTCGAAGGTATAATCCGGGTTATCAGGTAACTCGGAAGTCGGCCGCCACGGCGGGATAAGAATAATAATCGAGAATGCTCGAAAGGAAAGGGTGAAAAAAAACTGGAAAGGTGTACTACACCAATATGGAGGAAATACACCGCGGGGGAACCAATCATGATGGGTATGTTCCCTGCCGCTAAACACCCGCTTGATAATATTATTTGATTAGGTGCATCGTATACATTTATCGAGTAAAACATTTGTGGTGAAAAATGAGATAGTTATTGGGGAAATGAAAGATGAATTCATTATACACTCTCACGGGGGCGTATGAGTACCAAAGAAGTGGTATATCGGATCCCCATAACATTAGGTGGATATGATTTCCCCACCAATATGATAGTTCTAAAGGATCAAGATATAGACGTGATCCTTGGTATGGCTAGGTTGTACCAATACGGTACTATTATAGATACCATCAATAGAAGCGTCAAAGTAAAGTTACCCGAGAAAAATTCTGAACTCCTTATTCAACTTCCAATTGTCAAGAGGGCGGAGTTGAAAAAGTATGTGCAACTTCGTGTTAAGGAGATTAAAGACATCCCGGTAGTATATGAGTTTCCGGATGTATTTTTCGGATGATTTGCCTGGACTACCACCGAGGAGAGAGATGTTCAATTCGGTATAGAATTGAAAGCAGGGAACTGCTCCCATCTCTCGAAAAGAGCTTACAGAACGGCACCCAAGGAATTAGCCGAAATGAAAGCTCAGTTACAAGAGTTAATAGAAAAAGGGTTTATCGCAGACCAAGTTCTTCACCTTGGGGATGTCCAGCTATTTTGTGAAGAAGAAGGATCGGACTTTGAGGATGTGTATAGATTATCGTCCACTTAATGAAGTGACGATCAAAAACAAGTACCCTCTGCCCGGATTGATTTACTTTTTGATCAATTAGCGGGCCAAAAGTCTTTTCTAAGATTGATGCGAGATCGGGGTATCATCAAATCGAGGATTAAACACGAAGATATTCGAAGACCGCATTTACCACCGGATACCGGTCTTTATGAATATTTGGTTATGTCCTTTGGTTTAACAAATGCCCACTGCTCATTTCATGTACTTGATGAATATAGTGTTTATGTCAGAATTGGACAAGTTCGTGGTGGTGTTCATCGATGATATTCTTGTTTATTCCAAGAATGAAGAAGAGCATGCGAGCATCTCGGAATAGTTTTAAAAGCGATCGAGGGATCATCAACTCTATGCTAAATTTAGCAAGTGTGCCTTTTGGTGAAAAGAAGTACAGATTCTGGGTCATGTGCTATCATCGGAAGGAGTTGCCGTTGACGAGCAAGATAAAGATATCCTCAAGCTGAAACCACCACCAAATTTGTTCATGAAGTTCGTAGTTTTCCTTGGAATGGCGGGATATTACCGTCGATTCATTCCTGACTTTTCTAGAGTAGCAAAGCCTATCATGGAGTTGTTAAAGAATCAGACCAAGTTTGTATGGTCACGAGTGTGAGCAAGCTTTTCGGACATTGAAGAAAGCACTAACCCTTTGCCCCAATTTTAGCTCAACCCGGACATTGAAAAGCCATTTGGCGTCTATTGTGGCGCGATCCGGTATTGGTATTGGTTGCGTGTTAATGCAAGAAGGCAAAGTTATTGTCTATGCATCACGTCAACTAAAAGCGCCATGAAGAGCATTATCAACTCATGACTTAGAGCTAGCGGCGGTGGTTCATGCTCTAAAATCGGCGTCATTATACATTTGGGTAATACTTGTCATGTATATACGGACCATAAAAGTCGAAATATATCTTTACCGGTCGGTTGAATATGCGCCAAAGAAGATGGCTAGAGTTAATTAAGGACTACGACATAGAAGTGCATTACCATCCTGGAAAGGCAAATGTTGTTGCCGATGCACTCAGTCGGAATCCTCAATGTCATTGTCTTATAGCCAACATAAGGAATAAAACCCTATGTCAGGAACTGGAGAAATTGAATATCGGAATTGTTGAACATGGCATGATAACCAATGTTCTTGTAGAATCAACCATCAAGTCTCAAATTATTGATGCTTTCGGAAGACAAGCAAAGGCATAGCACATATCAAAGAGAAAGTTAGAAGTGGAAAACCCACCTGTTTCAGAATTGATGAAGCAGATGTGCTATGATTTAAGAATCGTTTGGTGGTACCAAAGAATCCTGAGTTATGTCAACAAATCCTGGATGAGGCTCATTTGACCAGATATTCTATTCATCCCGGAAGTACCAAGATGTATCAGAATTTGAAACAGAGATTTTGGTGGACAAAAATGAAGATTGAGATTGCCCGATATGTAGCCGAGTGTGACACTTGTCAACGAGCAAAAGCTGTGCACATGAAAGCTGCGAGGGCAATTGCATCCTTTACTGTCCCTTCTTAGAAGTGGGAAGAAATCACTATGGATTTTATTGTTGGGTTACCTCGAACAGCAAAAGGACTTAACTCCATCTGGGTTATAGTTGATCGACTTACCAAGATAGCTCATTTCCTGCCAGTAAAGGATGGATATAGAGCAAAAGATTATGCTAAGCTATATGTCCATCAATTTTAGGTCTACATGGAGCCCCAAAGCATATTGTAAACAGATAGAGGTTCCTTGTTTATGTCCAAATTCGGAAACAGATGCAAAAGTCACTTGGTACCAAATTAAATCATAGTTCGGGTTATCATCCCCAGGGCGGGGACAGACGGAAAGAGTTAATCAGATTCTAGAAGATATGTTGAGCGTATGTTCTCAATTATTCGAGAAAAGTGGGATGATTTGTTTACCATTAGCGAGTTTTGCCTATAATACTTGGTTATCAAGAAAGTATTCAAACGGCACCGTTTGAAGCTGTATGGTCACGGAGATGTAGAACCCCATTGCATTGGTGAAGCAGGAGAAAGATGGTTCTACGGAGTAGACACTGTAAATGGCCAGAAAAAAAAAGTGAGATTTGTGCAAGCTAAATTAAAAGAGGCACAATCTCGACAAAAGAGTTATGCCGATAAAAGGCGTAGGTTTTGGAATTTGAAATAGGAGATTATGTATATTTGAAAGTGTCACCCATGAAAGGAGTGAATCGTTTTTGGCATTAAAGGAAAATTGGCACCTCGATACATTGGTCCATTTCAAATCACGGAAAAAGCAAGGACCGATTTGCCTATCGACTTAGGTTGCAGAAAGATTATCGGCCGGTGCATGATGTCTTTCATGTGTCTCGATTGAAGAAATGCCTACAGTACGGATCAGTGGTTGATTTCGAAGGCGTTACATTGGAACCGATTTAACTTACTCGAATATCCTATCCGGATCTTAGACCCGAAAGCTCGAGTCACCCGAAGCGAGAACTACCGGATGGTACAAGATCCAATGGAATCAACACTCCGAGAAGAAGAAGCTACTTGGGAATCGAAAGACTTCCTAACGGAAAAATTTTCCCAAATTTCCACTTTCTTAATCCTTGTAAATGTAAGACCCCTTCTTGTTTTATGAAATAGTTAGAGATGTGTTTGCTTGACACATTTCCTTTGCCGTTACTAAACCTTAGGCTTTAAATCTCGGGACGAGATTTCTTTAAGGAAGGGTCAGAACACCCCCGGTGTTATTTCTACTAAAAACGACATGTCATCAAGATCATTGCAAAGCATGCATATTTAGCCCACCCTGTGTTGCATTGAACTAAAATAAGTTTATTTTATGTTTGGTTTCGTCGTCGGTCGAAAAGACGTGAGAGGAAACAGATTCCGGAAATTATCCCCCTTGTCGGAAACCCTAGATTCTATACCCTAGTTTGTCCCCTTTTATTTTATTCAAAATCTATCAAGAATTTGGGTATGATTATTAAAGCAAAAAGGTAGATTTTTCAAAGTTATACAAAGTTGGTATTTTTGAGTTTTCAAAGTTTAGTTCAAAATTTTGAAGTAATTTTGAATTTCATCAAAACCCTAATTGCCCCCTTTTCTATATTTCAAAATTTATGCAAAATTTGAGAAAACTTCCAAAAACCAGTTTGTAGATCTTGTTGAGAGGAACAAAAGTCATGTACAAAAGTTTTTCAAGTTTTTTACATGATTTTTAAAAGTAATTTTAATTCAAATTTCAAAATTTTGAACTGCATTTCAAAAAGTCATATTTCTAGGCTGAATTTGAAAATGCTCCAATTGTGAAAATTGTAGATCTTGAAAAAATTAAGGCAAGTTACTTTTTGGAAAATTTTGAGTTCAGTTCAAATTTTGGGAGCAATTTGAAAAGTTTGAAGTTAGGGTTAGGGGATGAACAATTACCCGGCCACTCTCTCCTTGCCACGCCGGGCCAACGCTCGGGCGCCGCCGTCCAATCGTCGTTTCCTCTCGAATCCGGGCCACTGGAGGTGTTCGCGACCTCTCCAGCTACCTCCCCGTCCCCCCCTTTGCCTAAGATAATTCAACAATTATCAATCTTGAGTGAAAGATGTCAGCTATACTTGATGTTGAATTCCCAACTATTATATAGTTAATGCTTCCAAGCTAAGTAATAGAATGTATGAAACCTTCATCTTGTAACTTCTACAATGTGGCTACCCCCCTTAAGAAAACATTACTATAGGACCAGTAAGGGGTAGCTTAAATGTTCTCTCAAGTGGGTTAATCCATCTTAATGACCTTCTAATCTCCAAGAAAATTCACGGCATATGCAAGAACAAGTATTCTGAAATTCCTTGCGAACAGAGAAATATCACGCAGTAAAACAGTTGTAAGTTGAGTTCTATTAATCCAATAAGGTCATACTTTACACCGTTGGAAAGCTTATGAAATACTCTACAACTTCCTTATAGAACTCTTCTCGATTCGACACTTAAGTTGGTCGAAAATAGTACAAAGCAGAAACTATTCCAGATTCCTGACAGCATAGTTGCATCATCTTGTGATTTTCATATCTCCAAAACCACAATAGCTATCAGGACAATTCTTGCGCTCCGAGAAAGATATGGAAGTCTACTTTTGTCCAGAATTATTCCATAATTTTTCTAATCCAATGATAGAGGTATAAGCCAAAGAACTCAGGTTGCTCTGAAAAAAAACAGGATGGGCAGAAACAAGAAAATCAAACCCGAATATTTATTACACTAAACCTTATACCTTAGGCCTATGAACTAAATGAACTTGTGGGCAACAAGATCATTGCACTCAATACAAAGATCCAAATCAAGCATATGCATAATGACAAATCAACTTAACATTAAGGATCACACTTCAACCAATTGACTCAAACTTACGATACTAACGTTTTGTTACAAAGGGACATAAATTCCTACTTAAGCACGGTGTGATTTCAGCGACATCCATGGTACATCTTTTGCATGCGAATGGTTGGAACACGTCCTCCACTTCATTGATCCTTGGTAGTCCAGCACAACTTCTCCACTCATCAATCTCATCAAGATCGAGCTTCCTCATGATGTTGCCTTCTTACGCCAACTCTAGTTGACTATCTTCCGACCGATGGAGGACTTGGATTATTACGACCATCTCCATTATTTGTTCACCTTACTCTCTACTAGGATCATCCATAACACAATGTGAATTGCCCGGTAAACGTCGGGAACTACTTTCGCTTGTCATCCTTCCTCTCCATAGTGTTTCCCAAGATATTCCAAAAGGGCTTGATGAGCGGCATCGTTATCGCGGCATACTTGTCGTCGACGATCAGCGAGAGGAGAATGAATGAATTCCACTACTCGTGAACCAGTAATTATATCCCTCCTTGTGATGTGTGCTTACGTGCTCCAATGATTCTTATGCTTAGGATACGCCCACGTAGTGCATCTATACTCCACTTGAGCATGTTGATCCGGTACCGGTCTTGCAATATATGCACCAACCGAGGATGAAAGAAAACAAAGGCGTCCAATTCTAACTAGGCTTGCGTCCTACGATCAAGACGAGCTGATACCAATTTGTAACACCGGTTTTAAGGACAAAACCGGATGATGCTATATGTGAGCCCCGAAGTCAATCTCACATATAGTCTACAAATAAATGATAGTATCAATTCACAATGCTAAAATTATAACGAACAAAATATAAAAGACATAACCTCAGCTAGCAGACAGCGGAAAGACACTCTGATCTTCTAGTGTGGACTCCACAGGGAACGACTGACTGGTTGATCACAAGCCTAAACTTCACCTGAGGTGTGGGGAAATAGCAAGAGTGAGTCCATGTCGAACTCCGCAAATATAGCTAGGCAATATCTACCCAAAAACCCATGATCATTATAACATAAATAATGAATAGCATGAAACGATAAATCATGAACAGCCAACAGTTATATCATAAACAACATCATCAATAGGAAGTAAATCCTTCCCTCGGTTTTTCGTGTCGTTCATAACCGCGAACACGGCTGATATATCGATTTTTAACTCTGCTTGCAGAGGTGTACACTTTCACTACGGGTTAATGTTTTCCCGAAGCATGGGTTTATAACTCCCGGACCCAAGAAACCATTATAAAGCCTTTCAAAGGTTCACCTAAAAATATTAGTGGCCAACGAGCTACAACCCGTTTCTCCCAATTCCGGCAAACCACCAACAAAGATAGATAAGGTCCTTTGACCGACTAAAGCCGAGCCACGTAGCCCCCATAGCTACATGCGGTAAGTCCCAGATTTTGCCAACGGATAAGTCCTTATGGAGAGCTAAGAGCATTATAAATAAATAAACACAAGCTTTTAAGCCTGTGAACCATGTTATCAACAATTCATATTTAACGTTCGGTGCATAAACATTAAGCAAGTCATAAGATCATGGTTTAAAGCTAGCATATCCCAAAACTATACTTGCCTTAATAAAAGATCCTTCTTCAAGTCCAATTCTTCAAAGAAACTCCTTGGTTGTCAACTTCGTGTAGATCAACAACGTAAAGCTCATCGTCTACTTGATTTCAATCAACAACACACAACCATATGGATCCAATCATGCATAACAAACAAGACTACAATTAGAACAGTACACCAACAATGGAAAATCAAGTTGAAAAGATTATAAAACTAATCTACACGTCACTACGATCACGCAGACGTAAAGATCACCGAAATCGGACTAAAAACAGCGAAGTTAAGGATTTAACAAGCTTTGCATGGATAAAATAATAATATACATGACCACGAAATTTAAAAGCTGAAAACTTTACTGCACGGTGGTATAAACATCTAGTTTACGGAACTACGAATCCAACGCCAATTTGAACGGTTGAAATTGGATAAAATTTGAGAAAGTTAAAAGGACATTTGAATCTGATGGCATGGTGTCGTCAAGCTAACAAGCTAGCTTGCTCAAAGCTGATGAAGTGCGTGCATATGCACACATGATTGACTGGAGACGATATTGCAATATATGGTAAGACATACGATCGACGTACGTAAGGGCCTTGGCTTTTGACAGGAAAAACACGGGGAGATAGAAAACAGTACGACGAACTCGATCACCTTGGGCGTTCTTGATGGCAGTGAAAGCACGGCGAGGGCGTGCTGCTCGTGAAACTCGGCAGATGGCTTACGGCGGCGACTAGACGACAGCCGCGATGAAACGACGAAGTCGATGTCGAGCTCGGCAGCGGCGGAAATTTAGGCTTCGGTGGCTGCTGTAGCTCGATTGCCGGCCGACGGCGCGTGTACTAGGGCTGGGAAAAGCGGTGCTGCGAATAGGGTTACGAAAGGGCATGCGATCACAGGTTTATATAGTAGGGGACACGCGGATTTGGCAGGGGCGTCCTCGGTCGAGTTCGACTTGGAGTCTGGCTCGGTGGTGCCAGGAACGGCGACGCGACTCTGACAGAGGACCTGAGGTGTCAGCGGGATTAGCAAGGAGGTGAGGTGCCTGGATGGCTTGCGAAGCTAGTTGAGCCGGCTTGTGGCTCCTGCAGCCCAGGTGAAAGAGCGAGTTAGCCCAAGGCAAGGATGAATACCACACGGGCCAAGAGGAAATAAAAATGACCATCGGCCATTAGGAACTGACGGGCCAACACCAACATGAGAAGAAATAAAAATCCTTTTCTATTTGTTTGGACAGCTTTTCAAATGAAACTTTCAAAAGAATTTAAATACCTTGTTGAATCAAACCAAATTCAGACATCACAAAAATATATATGCACCAGCATGAATGCTCAAACATGTTTCTAAATCCTATGATAAATTTTAATTTCACAAAAGTATTTATTTTCCTATATTTTATGAGCACAAAAAAATACATAAACAAATCATTTTATTCTAATTTCAAAAATGCAAAAATTTGGGGTGTTACAATAATGATACAGATGAACATAGTGAGACATGTGTTGCATATATTGTTTACAGATGAACATAGTCTGTATGGTTTCACATAGAGAAGTAGCACTTACCACATCAAGGTGAAGAATCATGAATGGCCTAGGTGATCCTGTTGCCTCTATGTATATTCTTTGTTTCTTAACTGTATCTCTTTGTCTTGGTTCATTGATCCTACGTTTCTGTCCATTTGTTCCCAGTTCAACATCCCATAACCACAAGTCCGGGTGAAGAAGGAGGATCTTGCTCTGAATATTTCTGGACTCGCTAATATATGGTGTTTAGTTATCCACGCACTCCCTGCAGGTGTGCATAAGAACTGATCTGATTCTGTCACTGCCTGAAACTGCTCCAGCTTATACAATAGAATCATTTGCAGATCTATACAGTTCCTTGTGTTATTATTTCGAGCAAGATCTTGCTCTGGATAATATATCTTGTATGATTCAGTAAGCACAATCTAATATATCATAGTATCACATATCAGATCCTTGATTTCAAAGGTTAGTCTCCTAAATATTCAGAGCCATACCATTTATAAGCACGTGTCATTCAGAGGAAAAACAAATGCAAATATGGTTAGGGAAGACCATCGTCTCCTCTGATTGGAACTCTTGCAGTAAAAGTTAACTAATGATCTTACTTACGTAATGCAATTGAGGAACTCTCCCGTCTACTGCATATTGGTCTCCATCTACACAACCATCTGCTATTCAAGAAGAAGCAGGCCGGCCGGACAGCAACGGTAGGCAAGGGAAGGTCAGGACTTTGGTGCTCACCGAGGGTTGGACGCGTGATGCAGGAACGATCGGCGTCGGCGGTCAAAATGGCAACGGGCAATATCCGCGCGGATAGTGGCGTCGCCGCGCCCGCGCCGCGAGCAAAATCTCGTGCCCGTGCCCGCCTCGCCGCCACCCGCCCGCGGGCAGCAACCTGTGCCCGTGCCCGCTATCCGCTGGCAACCTCGCCAGCTGGCATGCCCATGTGCCCGCCGGCATCGAGGGCGGCGGGCGGCCAGCGGGGCAAGCAACGGGGGACGCCGACTGGCCGAGGCGAGCAAAAGGAAGGTGGCCGTCGGGGGCGGCGACGAGGCCAGCGTGGGGGTCGGCTGGGGCGAACGGCGAGGGAAGGCGTCCGGCTGGGGCAGTTGACGAGAACGACGGGCGGAGCTACGATGACGCCTGGTGGAGCAGCGAGCGCGAACAAAGAGGACGGCTCGCCGTTGTTCGGTGGCCGCACCGGCATGGCTCTCGCTCGAGGAAGCAGGATGGGGAGCATGGCCTGGTGATGGTTGCCGAGCTGGGCAGTTGCACGAGCTTGGAGGCGGCCATGGAGGGCAACCTTCTTCGATCTCCTCCGATACTCCATGCTAGGGAGGACCAAGTAGGAGAATGGAAAGCTCTCAAGACGGAGAACGCAGTGGTGTGACATGCATAGCCTGATTTCAAGATTTAGTGGTGGGATTTGAGAGAGGAATAAGAGGATTTGTTTCTCTGTTGTGTTCTGTTCGTGGCAGAAAGAACTTGAGGAGAGAGAGAGAGCGCAGTGAGTCAAAAGGAAGCCAGGAAGGAAGGTGCGGTGGGTGTGGTATGTGGTGCTGTACTGGTGTTAGCCTGTTAGGGAGGAGAGGGCAGTCCACTTGTCAGTGATGGAAGCGGGTCTAGCGGGTTTGCGGATACGGGTAGCTTATTTCTTTGCCCGTTATCAAATATCCATCGGGTTGACAGCCGTGCCCGTACCCGTGCCCGCGGGCACAATTTGGCGCCCGTATCCTCACCCGTCGGGTTTATTGCCCGCGGATTTGCGGGTATTCTCTGCCCGTTGCCATCAGGAGTCGGCGGTCAGGTGAACGTCAGCTTCAGCCGTTGTGAGGCACAGCGAGTCGACGAGCGCGGCGATGCACAGACGGTTGAGGCTGCACGATGAGGGAGACGGCCGACGCACGCCGAACGTTCAGGGCGACGGCGCCGAGGGAAGCGATGTCGTGAGGCACGCCGAGACGATGGCGCGCGACGCGATACAGACGACGGAGGCAGTGCGTATGCCGCCGCCGCCGGCAGCCGAGAGGAATGACCGAGTTTGAAGCCGCGTGGACGAGTGCGGCCGGAGCGAGTTGAGACTTGAGAGAGTGGGGGTCGTGCGCGCGGTTAGTACGTGACTGCTGTTGAAACCGCCGAGCTTTGCTGAAACCTTGTTAGCGCGGGACGTTGAGCGAGCGGTTTCAGGAGGGACGAAAATTTGGGTGAGCCCAGGCCATTCAGGCGTACAACAGCAATGACACGTGTACAGCAGCTACGTAGGAGGCCCTATCATAATCATGGTCAGGACCCATATGTGTAAAGTCCAGATATTATCACATTTTATTACACCGTATTTCAAAGAAAAGAAATCAAATGACAACAAAATTCAATGCCATAAAAGTTTTCAAGTGATTTCAATGAAGTGATACTATATACCAATCACAAATAGTTGCATCTCTCACAAAGTCACATTATCAATGGAGGAGCAAGACCATCTGTGAACAATGTGCAACACTGCTCTGCCAAAACCTTATGAATTTTTTTTTGAGTGATCGTACATCAAAATCATGATGTCCTGCAAGTTTGTAGATTTTTTGATCAAGTCTACATATTATTACAGTTTAATACGTGTTAATTTGACAAAAATTCTAATAATATATAAATCAAGTTGGAAAATTCCTTAAATTGATACAACAACATATTTTAGGTCCATAAGCATGCCATAAAAGTTTCAAGCCATTTCAGTGAAGTGAGAGTATATACCCTTACAAATAGTTACATCTCTCACAAAGTCGCATTATCAATGGAGGCGACATGACCATCTGCGGAACAAAGTGCAACGCTACATTGCGAAACCTTATGAAATTTTTGTGGAGTGATCGTACATCAAAATCATGATGTCCTACAAGTTTGTAGATTTTTTGATCAAGTCTACATATTATTACAGTTTAATAAGTGTTAATTTGAAAAAATTCTAATAATATATAAATCAAGTCGGAAAATTCCGTAAATTGACACAACAACATCTTTTAGGTCCATAAGCATGTCATAAAAGTTTCAAGCCATTTCAGTGAAGTGAGAGTATATACCCTTACAAATAGTTACATCTCTCACAAAGTCGCATTATCAATGGAGGCGACATGACCATCGTGAACAAAGTGCAATGCTACATTGCCGAAACCTTATGAAATTTTTTTGGAGTGATCGTACATCAAAATCATGACGTCCCGCAAGTTTGTAGATTTTTTTGATCAAGTCTACATATTATTACAGTTTAATACATGTTAATTTGACAAAAATTCTAATAATATATAAATCAAGTCGGAAAATTCCGTAAATTGACACAACAACATCTTTTTAGGTCCATAAGCATGCCATAAAAGTTTCAAGCCATTTCAGTGAAGTGAGAGTATATACCCTTACAAATAGTTACATCTCTCACAAAATCGCATTATCAATGGAGGCGACATGACCATCTCACGTAAACAAAGTGCAATGCTACATTGCCAAAAACCTTATGAATTTTTTGGAGTGATCGTACATCAAAATCATGACGTCCCTGCAAGTTTGTAGATTTTTTGATCAAGTCTACATATTATTACAGATTTATTACGTGGTAATTCAACAAAAATTTCTAATAATATCTAAATCGAGTTGGAAAATTCCGTAAATTGACACAATAACACGGTCCATAAGCATGCCATAAAAGTTAAAGTTGCAAAAAAAACTAAATATATGGATACAAAATTAAAATATAAAGCTAAAGATAAGTTGGAAAATATAGAGTGCAAAAAATATTAAATAAAAGAAAACTAAAAATGTAGAATATGGATTCGAAACCACATGCACGAAGGATCTTAAAACTTCTCCTTTAACCACTCAGGCAAACAAGCTTAATGTAGTTCAAAGAATTCAAGGCTTTCTAATGAACTTGGTCCACGCCCCTTAAAACCCAAACGTAGGCCCGAGCGAAGGCGTTCGTGGGCTGGTTTGTTTACAGCGGCCCGCTTACTAATAAGAGCAAAACTGAATCAAGTTTTTTCACGAGGAAAGGCTGCTTGCGTTTCATTAAACGAGGAAAGCAAGACGGTAATTAAAAAATAATAATGCTAGATGTGGGGTTCGAACCCACACGCAAGAGGAGCAGAAGACGTGAAATCTTTCCCCATAACCACTCAGGCAAACAAGGTGTACAATCATATGCATAACAAAAATGCTTGATGTAGAGTTCAAACCCACTCGTGTCTGTTTTCTTTTTGTCTTTTCTTATTTTAAATAAATATAAGATAATCAACATATAAATAACGTGGTCCATGAATCAATATGCAATGACAGCCGACTGCACAAACTCCATGTCAGTTTAACAAGAAAATCCTTTGGACCAAACCATGCGGAAGTCATATGATGAGCACCATCATTCTCCAAGAAAAAAAATAAATAAATGGTGAACAGTGACCTTGGACTCTTGGCATAACTGAACCAAGTTGATATCTAGAAAAAAAAATAAAAGAGGCACTTATATATTTACATTCCCAGGCCATTGAAATAGACAAAGTTATCAGCCAAACTGAAATTTCAATTGAAACATCATTACTCAAATATGCCTTTATACAAAGTGAAAAACAGTGAGCTCCCAGAATAAGACTCTGAAGCTACATCAAACCATAAAAGAAACACCTAATACTACAGTAAAGCACGCCTTCAATTTCCATTTCGTCAGTCTGTGCCAGAACACTTGAAGCCACCACATCATGATAGTACTTTACATCCCCTATTCTCCGTAGCACTTTCCATTTCTGTAAAAATGCAAATGTTTATGATAACTTCATTAGTTGATCTCAGAAACCACTTCTTTATCAATGTACTATCCTACTGTACCATGTTAAACCTCTAGTAAGTGATATGACCTCAACTATTCCCTGTTTAAAATTGAACTATATGCACTAGAGCATCATGTTTCAAGTGTCTACAGAACCTTCATAAGACTATATGCCACAAATCTAAAGGTGCACTAATCATATTACAGATCTTCCAAACCTTGATTTTGTACAAAAGGTCAACATGACATTAGCATGTTGCTCTCCCAGCATGTTATACCTCATTCCAGCTCCTAGTCCTTCGTTTCCTACAAATCATTATATCAAACCAAAAATGAAATCTCATATTCGATTTATAAAAAAAATGTGGACACAACAACATAGAGGTTAATTTTGTAAATATACATACCGGTCCTTTTAACTCAGAGCATGTACGCCTGTTGTGCCCCTTCTGCTTACACTGGCTACAAATATTTTGTCGTTTTTTCTCAAAAAATGCCTCAATCCGTTTGCCTTTCTTAGGCGCACCTTTAGGCTTTATGGGCACAGGATCCAGAACCATGTCCTCATTTGGTAACTCAGCATGCGAAGTCTGCGGCTGCGCTTAACACTGGACCATAGCTCACACTGTTTGCTTGGGCACTGCCAACATCGTCGCTGCCAACTATTTCACACAGAACACGCTTCATGTACAAATATGTGCTTTCATCTGACAAGGATGCTTTGAAAGCTGCCTCACGACTCAAATTGCGGAGCTCACTTAAACTTATCTAGGCTTTGAGAAGTATGGTACATGCTGTTTTTCCTTATAGGAGGAAATCCAGCTTTTGCTGTCGTTGTCCACCTCTTGAGCACACAACAACTTGGAATTGTTTCTGCATGCATTACTTTCAAGACACAGAATATGTGACCACAAGGTATGCCATCGCGTTCCATCTTACGACAAGAGCACCGAATCATCTTTAATATCAACTCATCGTCGATTTCACATTGAACCTGGAACTTCCATTCCCTTCTGTTCTTCACACGAATGACATATGTCGTGAAATCATATCCATCTTCAATTTCCCATATAACATAATTACCTATCGAACCCATCTTTTCCTTCACCAATGCAAACACTTTAGGTATAAAAACACTAGCAGCATGTTTCTCCATAGGATCAGCAAGCTTTTCCGTGAAGGGATCAGAATTAGTTGCGGAGCATCTAGATACGCCTCATTTCGACGCAGATTGTTCAAGCAATGCTCATAGTGTTCATACATATCAAACAGTGTCATCTTCCTATCCAGATGTTTATGCAGTTTGGAATTAAGACTCTCACTGTGCTGGTTGCTCCTCATCTGGTACATTTGATACAACCACTCGTGCTTAGCTGAAATTTTGTGCTTCTCCAAGAAACTGTCCCATTTCCTCTCAATCTCTTCTATGGAACACCGATCGTATATAAATTTTCTAAACTCTTCACTGATCTTAGAATTGTGCAAATTGCAGTAGTATATTCTGCTCTATATGCCATATGCACAGCCGATGGTTGGAATGAGGCAATATAATTCTGATAGCTTTCTGCATTGCTAGGTCACCATCTGTGATCACAGATACTGGATGCTTCTGAGCCATGGCAGTGAGGAATGTTTGCAACAGCCACTCGTACGACTCACTTGTTTCACTGGATATGAGGCCACAACCAAATACAACTGTGCTCTGATGGTGATTCAACCCAACAAAAGGCACGAAAGGCAAATTGTATCGATTTGTCCGGTATGTGCTATCAAAAACAAGAACATCAGCAAATGCTGCATAGTCAAGACGAGACTGAGTATCAGACTAGAACAAGTGCTTTAGATGCCCCTCCTCATCAAGAACATATCTAAAGAAAAAATCAGGATCCTCCTCATGATTATGCTTCATGTGACGAATAACTGTTTCAGCATCGCCTCTTTCTATTGCCTTTATCTTGTATCGATAGCAAAAGTTATATAGATCCCTTGATGTACATCCAACCTTATCGTATCCACCATACTGCAATTCCAGTATATTCATGATCTGGTGCTTACGAACTCCCGCGATCTCCATCTCAATGATGTCCGCTTTCTGCTCATTACTAATTCCTCTGTGAGACCGCGGCAAACACACTAAATCTGATGAGGCCAAAGGATGGTTGTGTTCATCAATGAAATCCTTGACATACCACTGACCTGTCTCCTTATTGAGTTTAATCACCATTTTGGCTGTACACCCACAACGACTCAAATTCCGTGGCTTCCTCTTCTTAATCGCTTTATCCATGTGCCTATCATCATGGAACCCCTGGCGACTGCACACAAATTTCCTTAGACAAATTTCCTTAGTTGCCATGTCTCTTTCCACATAGCATCTCCTCACGGAAAACCCTCTGTCAAATGCGTATCTGTTATAGAACACATAGCCTTCTTCCTCACTACGGAACAACTTGGTGACAATTTGATGATAATCCAATAAAGCCTCTTCACCCAGATCAACCATTTTGTCCTGCATCATACATGTACTTTTTGATAAGTGTTGCTACACAAAAAATAAATTCTAACATAAAAAAGATCAATACAGTATTCAATTTAACATATTTCCTACATATGCAGCTTCCACCACAGGACCAGGTCACGCAATCATACAACACTTATGCAGGCTAATAGATATGCTGATTCCATGAAATATACGACTTTTACTGAACACATGACAAATGAACATGACTGTGAATAGGTGATACATCCTAATGGCCAATTAAATTATGTTGCAGCCAAAACCAAATAGCTTCAGCTCAAGAGAGATTTGAATGATACAATAATCTAAGGCAGGTGCCATGAGCGAGGCCTAGTGCATTCACTTCAAAAACAAATATAATTCATGCTCACAACAGCAGGGTGCAAGTGCATTCCTAAATCTTGTGCTACTTTAGTTAATTTATACATAAATTATTCAATCGGCATCAGGGAGCACTCATATTGATGCCAATGTCCTCCCCTTCTGAATTTGCATCAACTCACTGCATCTAGCCTAAAATGTTTGCACAATCTATCATAGCAAATAGGAAGAGGCACATATAACCGCAAATGTATCACCAAATCTGAGTTCAAAAAAATATAAATTACCAAATAATAACACTAATGAAACGATGTAAATCATCCATGAATGAGCCATGCGTGAATACAAGATGAAATTGGACATACCCTTTTTGTATTGCTGTTGCACTAGCACGGCAAGTCGCAGCGATGTCGGCGGCGTTGGCGTGATCTTCCGACGGAGGCCGAAGTGGATGGCTGCGAGGGGAGGCCTCCAACAGCAGCACCAGCTTCCAGCAGCGGCAGAGGCCGAGGAGGGAGGCGATGTGGGCGGCAACCGCAGGGAGATACAGTGCTGACAACGGCCTCGGCAGAGCAGGATCCTGCTGGGCTGGGAACGGGCACGGAGGTGGAGAGCGAGGGCGAGATTGAAGGGGACGGGGTGGCGACCGGCGGCGACTCCGTGGCGGCAGTTCAATCCGCGGGGCGGCGCAGGCGGATGGGGAATCCCGCCGGCCTGGGGAGGTCTACAGCGAGGGGAGGTTGAGGGCGATGTGGAGGCGACCGCCGGCGCCTCCGTGGTGGTAGTTCACGCCGGCGGCGAATCCCGACGGGCTGGGCAGGTGGAGATCGAGGGGGAGGAGGAGGAGGACGCGGCGGCGGATCCCGCCGGGCTGGCCAGGTGGAGATCGGGGGGAGGAGGAGGAGGACGCGGCGGCAGCGGCACAACCGTTCGTGAGTTCGTGACTCTGTTCGTGGAGACCCCTGTTCGTGACTCTGAGAAGCTGATTCCGTGACTCTGAGAAGCTGATGGAAATAAAGACTAGATTACCCCTAATTACACGAATTTAGTGGAGGAACCGGTAACGGGAATGCACGGGAGGAACCATCGGTTCCTCCAAGCACAAAAAAAATCACATCAGAAATAGCAAAATTTAAACACTCTAAGACCAATCATGAATGAAAGGTTGCTTAATGTTTAGTTTCTTTTTCTGAAACTACACAAATATTTCTTTAGATTGGAATACTGAACAAATATCCATTATATTTTTTTTCCTGGCCCCCAAAAAGTTTTGTGAGCTGGCATACAAGAAAAGGGAAACAAAATTCAGGTGTGTCTAAAGCCTCCAGTTAGTAGTCAATTCATACTGGTTATACAGTGGATGAAGAAGAAATGAACCCTCTACGAGTCAGCTCTATGCTATGTCACCGGTAAGAAAAAAAAATTCGGTCCGTGGCGATAAATGCAAAAATTTCAGAAATATCGGATCAAATTTAAATTGATTTAGAAAAAGTTTGGCATCATTTCATTAACTAATCAATCATCCATCACAAATTTTTATAACATTGGTGAAATAACATAGTATCACACAGAAGTAGAGCCGCGGTAATACGTCGAGCTACGGTAATACCAATATAAATAAATTAGGTCCTCAGCAAAAAAGCGATGTTTCGGAAATTTCGGCAAAATTTCACCGAAAAAAAATTTCACAGGAAATAGCCCACTACTAGGGCAGGATCATGGGCAAAGCCGTCGAGAAATTTCAAAACTTTGCTTGTGTGTCACCAGGTCATCGGAAATACCCTTTTCTAAAAAAAAAAAAAGTCAGGAAATAGTAATACGTCCTCAACAAGGCTATTCGACAGAAACTAACAACGCGCCTGCAGCCTCGTCGTGACCTCCTTGTTCGTGTACCTTTGTTATTACACGAAGAGTGATGACAGAAAACTAACAACGCTCCTGCAGCCTCGTCGTGTACCTTGTTCGACCTTCAATTGGAGCGCCGCAGTGAAGGTTAGAGGGACAACAATGGCGGCACCTCCAATGCTCTCGTTCTTGTTGTTGCTCCTGCTCGTTGCAGCCTTCTCACATGCACCAACCGCAGAGGCACTGCCGGCACACTCCAACACCAATCTATTCCCGCCAATCACCCCACTGCACCTGCTGCAGGCTCGTCGGCAGCAGCGTCTGCATCAGGAAAGCCGCCCGGACGCTGCTAAGTTCGTCACCGGGGCAGCTGATGGCACCGGCACCATGGCGGAGCCGCCGTTCACGGCGCACTACTTCCGCAGGAGCTGGACCACTTCACCTTCATGCCCAACGCGTCGACGGTATTCTATCAGAAGTACCTCGTCAACGACACTTTCTGGCGGAGGCCCAGCGGCGGCAAAAGCGGTAGCACCGGGCCGCTGTTCGTGTACACCGGCGGCGAGACTTTCATTGAGTTCATCGCCATCAACACCGGCTTCATGTTCGATATCGCGCCCAAGTTCGGCGCCCTCCTGGTCTTCATCGAGGTACAAACACTTGTGCACGCTGTCGATGACAATATATCATCGTAAAATTAAGAGATGATTACATATTTGGCATAATAACATAGAAGAAGTGATATGAGTTTCACGACGTAACAACAAGACACCTTATTACTGTGCTTTCTAGGTGAGTTAGATGACGTTAGTGATGGATTGTTCACCTGAAAAGACACACCTTGCCGGATTCTTCAGTGTTCTTGTCTTCCTCGTCTCTATACATGGGCCAAGTTACGGGAAATCGATTGGCCAGGCTGCTGAGTCCTGCAGTTTCCCGGAACAACAATGCAATTAAAATGAAGTTTTAAATCTCCAGATATATAACTGTGGTTGTAGTCCGCTAATAGCCACTCCCTCCATTCCAAATTCTATGTCATTCTAAGAATCGGAAGAGTCAAACCAAATCTCAAGTTTGACCAAAAATTATAAAAAGAATTACAAAGATTTGTGACATGAAATTGGTATATTATGAAAATGTAATTAACGAAGAAGAATCCAATGATACTTAGTTGATATCCTAAATGTTATTATCTTATTATATAAATTTAGTCAAACTTGAGATGATTTGACTTTCAAAGATTCTTGAATGACTTATAATTTGGGATGGAGAGAGTATTTGAGATAGGTCAACTACGTACTCTTATCTGTATACAATTAACAACTATGGCTTGCTATAGTCATACATTTAACTTTGCTATTAGATGTTTGAGAGGGTCGGTTAAATGTTTTAGTCGGAGATTTTAAACATTGAATGAAATGGGATGGATTTAGTTTTATCTAATACGGATACATTCTGGAGACAAAGAAGCTATTTATGTATCATTTAACCTAGTTTTTTTTTTTTTAGAAAGGCGGCAAAAGCTTTTGCCGTGTTTTTTATTAGACAAGTAAAGAAAAAAATTACACACAAAAATGGGGAGCCAACTCCCCAATGCCCACCGACTTACAACCCGACTACTCACACAACTGTCGGGAAACTAAAACCTAAAGAACAAACTGAAGACGAAAAACGGTACTACTAGCTTGCTACTAGGGTGATTCAACATGGGATCTTGTTGCCCACTGATATTGATCTATGTCCTCCTTGAATAGCATTGCCACTCCTCTCAGCTGCAGTGTTTGTTTTGAAATGTTCTTCGATTCCGTTCTTTCCACAAGCTCCAACAGAATAAATCATAATACCATTAAACTTTTTTCTTTTTGCTCTTTTTCTATCTTAACTCTGCATTTACGTCAATAGTTATGTAGAGATCCAGTCATTCCCACAGATTCAATCCCAAACATTTAAGTTTTGTTACCGTTATTGTGATATGTTAACGTTTGCATATCTATGTTACCATTTATGATTACCATAATCAGCATCGGTTCTAATGGGAGTCGTTGCCGTTTGGAAACAACTTTCAAAGAGAGGCACTTGGCTACTTGACATCAACGCAGGCACTCGCCGACTTCACCATTCTCATCACCATGCAGAAACCCGTGTGTTACTTCTTAAATCATGGATTGGACAAAAAATTAAGTTTATTTTATGTTTTTTGATCCTAAGTGTTGTTGGATGAGGGTTGATACAGCATAGGTTGGGAATCTGAATTTTTAATCAAATTCAAGTTTGAATTGAACTTTGAAAAACCCTAAATTCCATTCTTTCTTTTTTACCCCTTTTCTTTTTTTTCAAAATTTATAAATATTTTGGGTATGGTTATTAAAAGCAAATTTGTAGAGTTTTCAAAGTTGAACAAAGTTGGTATTTTGAGTTTTCAAAGTTTAGTTCAAAAATTTAGAGTAATTTTGAAAAATACCAAAATTAGGTTTTGTCCCCTTGATTTAAAAACCATATTTCAAAAAATCTAAGCAAAATTTGCAAAAACTTTCTAAAAAAGTTAGTTTGAGATCTTGTTGAGATGTTAAAAAAGTCATGTACAAAGTTTTTCGTTGTTACATGATTTTTAAAAGTAATTTTGAATTCAAATTTCTCAAAGAGGTCCTATTTAGAGGTTGAATTTGAAAATCTTCCAATTGTGAAAATTGTAGATCTTTGAAAAAATTAGGCTAAGTCACTTTTTGAGTTTTTCGAAGTTCGGTTCAATTTTTGGGAGAATTTGACAAAATTCAGCAAGTTTGGGAAAAGTGCTAAGCAGCCGCGGCATGGGTGGTGCCGTCCTTCAGATCGCCGGGCTGGGTTCCAACCGGCTTGGTTGGCCATCTCGACACGCGGAAACTCCTCCCTCCCCTCTTTTCTCTCTCTCTTCGGTTGCTCGCTCTCTCTCTTTCTTCCTTCACGATGCCGCAATGACGGCACTTTAGGGGCACCGCCATTGCCGTCGTGATTTCGCCGCCACCACCTTGCCTCGGGCCAAATTGAGCATGCATCCATGCTCGCAACCTCCTTTGCGCTTCTATTATACCCACTTTCGCACCTTGTCTCTTATGCGTTGATTTCTTTTGCGGCGGTGAAAACGCCCGCCCGTGGTCGCCGTCGTCGAATGTCACGGTGATCGTTGTTTTATCTTGTCGTTTCGTCTTCATACCCGTGATCATTGGTTAGCAGTATTCTTGGGTGGCGAAGGAAATGTCCCCAAGTTCAACCAGTTAGGGTTTTACAATGCGCCCATAGCTGGTGCCCATCTTTGCCCTTCCTTGCACGCCTCAGATGACCATCCGTCGGGAAACGCTTAAAGCAGGCATCGTCGTTTCCACGCTCAAAAGCGCCGCCTTTGGACTTCGGGTTCAGAATAGGGAAGAAGATGAGGGGTTGGTAGAAACCTTGACTCATATAAATAGTGTGTACCTTTTTTGTAATTACATTAAAGTTTGGGGTCTTTTCTCAAAGTCGCCAAGCAAAAGCTTGGGCGATGGGCCTAATACCGTTATCTTTTTTTTGTGGACCAGGCACATTACTATTCGTGAAGCCCGTTTACATCCAGGCCAAGCACGCTACCGGGCCACTTTGACAGGGGCGTTTTCTTTTTCATAAAAGTTTTATCAATTTCTTTTACTTTTTGAATAGTGTAGTCTTGATTCTTTCAAAATTCATAGAAATTTGAAAATAGCTCCTTAAATTTGAAAATTTTTGTATAGCCTTTTCATGATGTCTAATATTTATTTTTTTGAAACTTTGGTTTTGAGTAGTTTTTGCATGATTTAAAAATACCATCTTTAATTGAAAAATGCACCTTCCATGATTTTTAGAAAATAAAATATTTATTCAAAAATCATGAAAATTTATTTGGTGCTGTTTTATGGTATGACCTTCTTATATAAAAAGTTTGGGACCATTTTGAGAAAATTAAGTTATTTATTATTTTATGCTTTATTTGTTTTATTAGAAAAAAAGCAAGTATTTAGTGTATGATGACCTAGGTTTTGTGTGTTTTGGGATTGTTTTGTGAATCTTGGATCATATCACAATCAAGTGGTCCTTGAGAACTCCTTAGGCAATGGTGATGATATCTTGTAGAGTAGTTCAACAAGTTGGTTTTGTTGGGTTGCAACTTTATATTGAAGAAAAAGTTGTACTCAAGTTGTTTGTCGATTTCATGCATTCATCAAACATCATGTTTACCATTCCATCATGCTAAAGCATGCATCATCCCCTCTGCATGTAGAGTATGTATCGAGGAGTGAGTGGGATCGGAAGCTTTGGAGAAGGTGTTGATGTGGTTCCGCGATGGTCTCAAGAAGAAGTTCCATCCACCAATGGTGTGTGTTGTCAAGTCGACTTGGTGATCCTTCCGGAATCTAACTTTCCCCGCAACACGGGCAAGCCCGGTTCATTAAACCCTTCCTTGATGTTTTAAAAGTTTTTATATCACTTATGTCTATGCTATGCCGCATTAAGTAATTAGGAGTTGAGTGATAACCTAATTGCCGTGCATTCCCATCCTTGTTTATTTCAATACCATCATGATAACTTGGTTTATTTAAAAAATGCTTAGTGATGATGCTTAGCCCGCTTAGTTAACTTTTTTCATCAAAATGTTTTTATTTGAGAAGATGGTGTTTTTTTAGGAAAAAGAAAGAGATGTAGTGATGAATTTGAGATCGGACGGGACGTAGGTTGAAAGCCGGGCGGGATACCTATGTGCTTGTCCCGTGTTGTGGGATTTAAGGACCGCCCGATTGTTTGGCTTAGGGAAATCGGGACTTTTTGAACGCAATTCTTTGGCCGTTTGGGTCAATATCCAGTCGAGACGAAACTAAGCTGGCCACATGCCCGGTAAGCCCGATCTCGGGGTGTGCCAAATCGGAACGGACAACCACGACCGGGAGTGGGAGTGGAGATGGCGGGGAGCATGTACCCACCCTACTAGTCAAACCGGCCATTAGGGCGGGGGTAGGGAGGTGGAATACCGTGCTCTCGAGGTGGCGATGGACCAGTCCCGTTTTGGACTAATCGAAAGTGAGGGTTGATATATGCAAGCTTAAGTGCTACATATGTCGTGTGGTTAGGGATCCCCGGGTGGGTATAATCGGTTCATGAATCGCCGATTTGCTTCTCGGAGAAACCCGATCCACGACCTTCATGTAGTAAATGATGGAATATGTTTTTTTTGAGGAAAGAGAGTTGGAATAAGAAAAATATGTTTGCTCTAGAATAGGATAACCTAGAGTATATGAGCTACTAATTTGAAGTAAAAAATATTGAAAGTAAGGATTCACTTTTTAGTAAGCTTTTCCGCAAAAAAATGAGTTCTTGATTCTTGCTAAAGCCTTACCTTGACTCCTAAGACCAGCATTTGAGTCTTCTCCTCTTTTTTTTTCGGGTAAGTCTTGTTGAGTACTTCCACTTCGGGGTTCTTTGACCCTTGTTGCGGGTGTTGACCGTCTTTGTTAACCAAGGTTATGTCGGTGGAGCACGACATGATCTGTTGTCTTCTAGTTCTACCTAGCTTCCGCGAATTAATTAAGTTAAGTTTACTCAAATGTAACTTACTCACATTTTGTAAAATTAATGTTATTATTCTCACTTTTCGATCTATATTTTTTTGTAACAAATGTTGTAATGTTGTAGCTACTCCTTTGTTGATCCCCGGTATGAGTTACCAACGGGGCTTCTTAAGTTATCGGGTGTAATGCACTTGCAGTGCTCGGAGGTCTTTGGGACAATGGAACGTAATTAGGGATACATTACAGTCTTAAGCAAAACCTCTCGGCCGAGTTAATCGTCTTCGGTGGCTCCTATGGAGGCGATGGAAGTTATTTCTAAACATAATTACCATGCATGCACATGTGAATGAGGCTATCAACGTATTCTCAAAAGATCAATGATCCATTAATTTAGTTATATGAGGATGACCGTGTAGTGATAGTGAACTAAGTATGTCCAATTGTGATGTATTGTGAGCCAATTAAACTCACCACGGACTCTTATGTTGTTTATGCATTTGTGCCCGATCCAATGCCCGTTTGAAGTCTTTGCAAGCTTCTTGGTTGGGCTCAAGTACCCCCATATCGCTATTGGAGCCCCCGCATCCTCGCACCAATCCGGTTCGACTATATTACACCATGGGAGCGTCTTGATGCCATCTCAACGGACTTCAAAGGTATACTTTTTGTTTTAAGGGGCATTTGTGTATGCGACACCTATAGTGGTGCGGTGTCTTTGGTGGACACCGTCTTTTTCTTCATGTTTGCGAACACTGCTTTGCCGTTTGGTGCAATTTGTCCCGTGGACACTAAGGAGAGATAACTCACCACCAAAACAACTGCCATTTGTAAAAACCGTAAGGCCAACGGCTATAAAATTTTAATTGACAACAAGATATGATAGTTATCTACAAATCATCTAATACTCACTTCCATAGAAAACCTAATTAAAGGCATGATATGGCGGACTTAATAATTCTTTATGTCATATCACGTCCTTTGAATTACACCAAGGATGGAATTACCTAAATCGGGTAGGTAGTTTGGAATTACACACAACCTTGGAGATTTAAAACTTTGAATTACACACAGGATGGAATTACCTAAACGGATACGTTTTGGAAACAAAGAAGCTACCTATCATTTATCTTAGTTTTGCTACCATTGTGATCCGCTTACTTTTTGCATATTTATGATACCATTTCTGATTACCATGATCAGCATCGGTTCTACGGGAGTCGTGGCTATCCGGAACAACTTCGGCCCAGTTGGGCTACTTGACGTCATCGCGGCGCTTCGCCATTCTCATCACCGTCTTAAGGAAACCTCTAGAGCGTAGTCGCGTCTTTTGGTGGCTCCCCTACGGCGGTAGTAAGTCATATCTCGGTTAATGTGTTTATCAACTTATTCTCAAAAGATCAATGATCAGACTAAGCTATGTCTTAGTTACAACACACTACCCCTGATTTGCATTGTTCCCTAAATGGTCATTTAGCCCGTTTAAACATCATGCATGCATTGTGTTATGTCATTTTGGTTTAACCTTTGTTTTTATCTTTTTAAATCGCTAGCGTATTTAACTTTTTTTTCTTCCCCAAATAAGCTTTGCTAAACAATAGGTAATATTGTTTATTAGCATGTAGTCTCTTGGAAAATGCTATTACAAGAATGAAGCCTATCTACTAAATCACACTAATACAAAATCAAGTCTATCAAAAGATCCACACAATATGTCTCAAGCAATGAATATAATGTTTATGAATGAAAAGGGGTAGACAAAGAAAGAACCATATTGTTAAATGCGGCATCAAATAGTTGCCTCTAGCATCTAATAAATGTTTGAGCATACACTAAGGGTTGAGCTCCTTGAGTTCAGGATCCACTATAAGTATACATTCTCCAATCTAGAGACAACCTCAAAGTTAGGAGTCTTCAGCAATCAACTCCATGGACAAAATCACCTACTCCATCGGGCCATCTAAGTGATGGGGAAAACCACAAAATCAACAAGTTTTGATCTTCACTTAGATCAACCTCCAAGCGAAGAGCATATGGATGATGCACACTAAGAACACTCCTAAGCACTCTCCTTAACAAAAAAGTGCCCTCAACTTCATCACATTGCCTCTACATTTGAGGAAACCCTCCAAGGAATCAAGAGGGGTGCCAACGCCGGTGCTTTCCCTCTCCTTCTCTTTCTCATTTCCTTCGGGCGGTTGTTCGGTGGATTCTTGGTTCCTTTCTTCTCTGGTCTTCTAATGGAGGAGGACTCTCGCATCAGTGCTATGCTTGATTTTGGTATTGGTGAGGAATTTGATCGTGAGCTTTCTTCCTCAATCGGTCGGTCGGGGTTCATGAGGATGGCAATAGTTTCTTCTTGTTGGCAACATTCGAGAAGATATCTCTTTCAATTCTCGGGCTCGGTGGCTCTAGCTTTGGAATCTTGTCTTGGTGGTTGGGTTGATGATTTTCAAGTTAGTTTTCAAAGCCACAATCATTATCGATTTGTGGTTTCTTTGCAAAGAAGTGGGTTTCGGGATTTATAGCTTCGGTGCTTTATTGGAAAATCTTTTGATGTTTATTTTCATACATTGGATAGCTTGATTGCTCCCACTGGGAACGATGAAAAAGACTTTTGGGAAGAAGAAGAAGCTAAATCTTGGTCACTCATTCTTTCCAAGCAAAGAAAAAAACGTATTGAAAAAAAGAAGAGCTTGAAGTCTGTCGGTTTTGCTCTAAGCTGATCCAAAACTCCCCTTCACGGAAACCTACCCCTGGAGAGTTGAACCCTATTTCTTCTATTAGGTGTGTTGGAGCTTTTTGATCTTGTTCTTGGAAAGGATTCTTGGTGCAAGAAAAGTTTTTGGTTCCGTTAAACAATTGAATTCCTCGGGTGCTCGAGTTCTTCCTCGGTTGACACGCTCATTAATGGCATAAAAAGCAATGTTTCTTCTCCTCGGCATTTTCAAAATTTGAATTCTTGGCGGCTCGGCTTCGTTTATCATTAATGGCGTGGTTAGCGAGTGAAAAGTGTGGAGGCTGCACCAAGTGTTTAAAGCTTAATCATCAAAATCCAAATTGCCACTTTTGCGTGGAGATGTGTGGCGTGCTTTAAGTTTGGTCACAAAGCCGTTCGGTGCTACTTGAATCAAGCGTGCAATGGGCCATCAGCGGCGTGCATCGTTGCACCATCAGCGTGTAATGTAATGCGGTCGGTGAGCCCATTCTCCAATGGAGGCCCGAAAGGCAGGCAACCCAGAGACGGTCGGTCAAGGAGGTGATGCATTCGCGCGCGGGGGAAGGGAGCGGTCTAGAGTGAGCAGTATATCTCCCCCCAAATCGGGAGCTCAACACTATTTCACCAAAAAAAAAACCTAATCCAAACCACCCGCCAACACGATTCCTCACCATATTGCACTTGAAAGCTTCGATCAAGGAAGTGATGGATGGCTTAACCGCCGTGGATCCTGCACCTTACGCCCCGCGACGGCTTGGTGTTTGGAAGACTCGACCGGGCGGAAGGAAGGATCATCATCTCGGAAAACCCGCCCGCGTTGTCATGAAGATTTTGCTATCATCACGGTTCGCCCCCACCTCGAGAATCATCTGTTTTGATGCAATGGAGGAAGTCATTGAGTGCTTGGAGGAAGATCATGGTGCTTTAGTCCTTTATCGTGCTTGTTCTTTGCTTTCGGTTTATGTCTTGTTCAATTCAACTTTCTAGTTATTAAATCGGGCACTAGTTGATATGAGTCCTCCGGTTTAATGAGGGAAGGGAAATCTTTGTTCGGGAGCATGATAGGGGGTTTGAATCTCGAGGCGTCCTTTCACCGTAACTTGTTGGGTCATGTTTCTTGCATTTTCCGCTCGATTTTCAAACGAGAGACATCATTAAACAAGCATTGGGGTATTTCGGTTATGTTATCACCGGACTAACAACCAAGTGCGAGGTCGGGGGTGCTTTTGAGATGCAAAGTTACTCGAGTCGGTCGGATCCCTCGCGGCCTGATCTTATGTTAGGGTAATCGGAGGAAGGGAGTAGGGCAACTCGAGTGCATTGCCCATCTTTGTTCTTAACGGTCACTTTAATGATGTGGGAGGCGGTGATGAGGACCAGATTCCTCCCAATGGAAACCCTCATCCTGTCAATGGTTTCTTCCTCAACCCGGCTTGACATCGAGAATCCGAATCGGGGCCTTTTTGATGATGTTGGTGATCTTGATCAGGTTCAAGCGGGGACAATATGGATCAGGGATGGGAAGCCCCACCTCCTCCCCTCCTCCTAATCATGGTTGGGGTGATTGGCCTCGCGAGGGGACGAGGGGAGTTGGTTCTTGAAAATGAGCCCCGGGCTGTTAACAATCTTGTAGATGCTGCGGTGGCTAATGTTGTTGCTAATGGTATAATGCGGGCTCCAGACCACCCACAACACAGTTACTCAGTGAGTAGTGAGGTCAACGGTTTCTTTAGAGCCCGGGGTGAGCGGTTACCCTTGAGCTACCTCTTCCTCCGGTGGATAATGATAACCCCAACTCGATAGGGCGGTTGTTGCCGGGAAGGATCACCCAAAGGTTTGAAAATGATTTTACGATCGAGACACGGCAAATAGAGTTGGGCTGCACCAAGGCTTTGGGCCTGTCCCATCAATTGAAATGCTCTGGCTGTCGGCCCAAGAAGCTTTGAGGGGGCCATGATCTCTCTCTCGAGGAACCCCATGAAGAACACCATGCTGGTTGGCGGTGGAATCCTATTCTTAGGATCTTGAGGCTAGATGAGTGGATGATGAACTTAGACAATCTGCACGGAAGAACATTCTTTGAAACGGTACATCCTGCGGGTATAGAAGGCCCGGGCTCGAGCTCATTAGAACAACTCTTTTCTTTACGCTCATCTTTGCGGTGTCTTACGAAATGGTTTCTTTTTGATGCCAATTTTGCTAAGCAACGGATCCACGCGGCAACATCAACACTGCTCCTCGAGCGAAGATCCCTCACGAATGAGTCCAGCACTGCTGCTGTAGTTGAGCAGAGGATGAGGACCCTATGTGTCTTGATATCGATGCTTTTTACGTGGGGGGGATCGCTACCCCCAGCCGAAGAAGAAGAAAGGCTAGAGCCAAGACCCTATTGTGGATGATGAGGTTAGAAGGAGTCGGAGGCTCGGGGAACAATGGACCTTAAACCCACATACAGCTTGACGAGGGAACCCGAGAAGAAAAATGGCAAGAAAAGCGTCGAGTTCTCCACCGTGGAAGATCTGAAGAGTGCGATCATTACGAAGCCTTGATGCTGAAATGGAAGAAGCGGTGCGCATGTCGAGCCCATTCGAGTTCTAAACTTCTTTGCGGTGGCCATTGAATTCTGTGGTGTCCCTCCTGGTGAATGACACTTGAATCCCTTCAAGAAGATGAAGAATGATAATGGATTGCCCCTTCAAGATTCGATGTTGAGCGATGATGAACTGCCCCCAGAAGGCGAAGCTAGAAGTTTACTTATACATATTTACTATATATTTTTCTTTTTTCTATATATAGTATGGATATGTATTAAACTTCGTGGTCATGCTAAGTGGAGGTGCTCTTTTGTGGTGGTTATGACCCCTGATCCTTTTGCTACTTTCTTCTTGATCTTTTAAATGGATAATAGTAGATCCGGAATATATTGTCTTTGGAATGTTAGGGGCCTCAATGATAAGGATAAATGGGACTTGATTAGAAACAAGATTGAGGAGAGTAATGCTAATATGTTCTGCTTTCAAGAAACCAAGAAAGAAGATATTGATCTTGATTTATCGAGAAAATTTGCCCCAAACATTTTGATAAATTTGATTTTTTTGTCCTTTTGTGGGAGCCTCGGGAGGGGGGCCATTTTTGTTTTCTTTGGTCTTCAAGATTTTTTCTGTGGTCACATCAGATAAACATCACTTTGCCATCTCCATGTCAGTCTCTTCTTCTCATAACCTTGAATCTTGGAATTTGGTGGTCGTTTATGGGCCTTGTAGGTAGCTGAAAGAGATCTTTTTTGTGAAGCGGCTCAATAGTCGGGGAGATTGATGATGATGATCTATGGCTCTTCATAGGGGATTTCAATTTCTACAGATTAGATGGCAATAGGAATAGACCTGGTGGAAACTTTAATGATTCTATAATTTTTAACAACATCATTAGAAATCTTGGCCTTATTGAGCTTCCTCGAAGGCAAAAGTTTCACCTGGAGCAACATGCAATCCTCTCCTCTCCTCCAGTAGATTGATTGGTTCTTCACTTCCCCTGCTGGACCTTACGATTACCCTAATACGATGGTTCACCCACTTGCGGGATCACCGACCATATTCCTGTAATGTTGATTGGCACGAGAATCCCCAAAGCCAATATTTTTTGTTTTGAGAATTATTGGCTCAACCACCCCGGTTGTCATGATGTCATCTCTCAAGTTTAGTCTACCCCCTCCCGAAGCGAATAAAGTGCTCATGTCATAAATGAAAAGTTCAAACTCCTTGAGAAGGGTTATGAAGAAATGGTCCAAAAACTTCTCAAACCTGTCCAAAATTATCTCCAACTGCAACCTCACTATTGCTTTCTTTGATAAATTGGAGGAGATCAGAGACCTTTTTCCCCATGAACTCATTTTCAAAAAACTAATTAAGTCACACATCTCTAGTCTGCTTGCTATGCAAAATGCTTCTGGAGACAAAGGTTTCACCTGAGAATCATGCAATTTGGGGATGAAAACACCGAGGTTCTTCTATGCCATGGCCACAAAAAGATAGGGAGAAACTCTTGTCGGGTGCCAAAATAAACGGCACCCTCGGCAAGAGGCAGCGGCTACGGCATGAGGGGCCGAGTAGGCCTCCGGCCAGAGGACCACGGAGGGACAAGAATCGGCGACTCGCCCGACCCCCTCTCCGGAGGGACGGGTTAACCGACTCGCCCGAGACCCCCTCCGGCGGAGTCCCACACTCGGCGTCCGCCAAACGTCAACGGTCGCGACTATTGACACCTGTTATAGCATAAAATTACTAGTCAACTAACATGAAATAAGGGCTTAAAATGAATATCAATATAAGTCTAGGGGTTTAACTAACATAATTCCACGAGCTTTGGTGATTTATATCTTTTCAGGGACTTAATAGATAAATGTAGAGAAGAATGGAGAAAGTTCTGGAATATACATCTCATATGATGACAAGACTTGACCGTGAAGTAACTCAGCCCGAAAAGTGGACTAAAACACTCTAGAAGGAACGAGAGGACACGGAAGAAACAGCCGGGGAACATTACGGACCCTAGCGGCCGCGAGCCATTTAGGCCGGCCGCCAGGTGGGTCCCACCTGTCATCCTCTCCTTTCTAGGTCAGTTTGTAACTGACTTTGAGGTTATCTACACCGTTGCCAAGGTCGGTTTGATCCAAGGGTCATCGTTCATCGCCAAGGCCTATATAAGAAGACCCCACGACCCCGGGGGGTTAAACCCTAATTCATTACTATCTTATTCTATCTCATTATCTCTTAGTTGTAGAGGGGTCCCTTGTAAGGATCAACTCTCTCTAAGAGATTAGTGAAGAACAATTAGACATGTGATTAGAAGTGGATTAGATCAATAGTAAGAGTTAAGAAGAGATTAGAGCCATAGTCCTCATTAGAGACTAGAGCTAATCTTGCTCCTAGAGTTAAAGTGTTGGTGATGGGAAGAGGCTGGCTGAGGAAGCACCGGACTTGTCGGGTGACTCCTCTACATCTTGTACCATCGGAATCAAGTAACTTCTTGGTACTTGATTCGAGACTATAAGTGGATCAACTCCTTATTTGAGTAAGTAAATGTTCTTATTGTTCTTATTGTTCACAACTCTTATTTGAGTACTTTAATCTGTAGGACCCTATAGATTAGAGGGGTAACAGGTTTAGGCGTGGTGCCTAGGCCGGGGTTGCTTGTGATGACACCTTATATTAGGGTCGTGTGGTAGATCGCGGGAGTGACAAGTCTGTTGAGTCCTTTAGAATCCACCCTCCGTCTATAAGACAAGTTGGGCATGTAGTCTTGGGAGGATTGCATGTTTCGCCTATGTTTTCCTTTGGGTGCTTCCCTTTAAGAACAATACCAACATATGCTTTACAAGGATAAGAATTAGACAACCATAGAAATCTCCTTATCTCTTTATCTTCTTGGTTCCTTGACCACTACTCGGGGGATTAGCTATATTCTTTAGTTACCTCACACCATCCTCCCGTGGATTCAATATTAAAACCCTCTCCCGGGTGAAATGCTCACCGGTATCCGTTAAACTTGCGGATTATTATAAATATTTCTGTAGGCTTAACAAATACCACTGGCGACAACAAGGGCCGGGCGGGGTGTCCGCGCATCGACAAAGCTGACGACGACACCCAGTTCCCTCGCGGGGGCGGCCGAACCACCGTACCTCCCGACGTCTTCGCCCGAGACCTCTACGCCCCGACAGGTCAAACGATGCAGCCGCCCGGGAGGTGGGTCTCGGGGAAGGCGTCTTGTCGACGGAGAACCCGTTCTCCCAACACTACCGTCTACGGGAGATTGGAGGGACGCCCTACCTCAATCGGTTCGAGAGAAGGAAGCCTCTCTTGTGGGCGAAGAAGGCCAGGCGCCTAGCAAGGCGAGCCAAGTCGTTCGTCATCATCGGTGAGGCCAGGAGCTGTACAAAAGAAGCCCCGCGGGAGTACTGCGTCTTTGCATCTCTCCGTGAAGCGAGGCGAGAGCTGTTGGGGACATCCACTCGAGTTGCGGCCATCCGCGGCCAGAACCCTCGTGGCAAGGCCTTGAGACGGGGCTTCTATTGGCCCACCCACGCGGTGTCGGGACGCCACCTCGATTGTGCGCTCCTACGAAGGGTGTCAATTCGCCCGAAGGGCGCACCTCCAGTGGCGCTTCCGAACCATACCGATCACCTGGCGTTCGTGGTAAGTGTGCGGACATGGTAGGGCCCACGAAGAAAGCCCCGGGGGCTTCACCCACCTCCTCGTCACCGTCGACAAATTCTCCAAGTCGTCAGTGGAGCCCCATCACCAACGTAAAGCGAGGCAAAAACCGTCCTCCTCTTCACCATCATCATACACCGCTTCGGAATCCCGAACTTCGATCCTCACCGATCACGGCACCAACTTCCGCGGCGCCAAGTTCGAACTTTTGTCGCGGCCACCACATCCGTGTGGACTTCTCGACCCCGTCACGGGACGAGCGGCCAAGTCGAGAGGGTCAGCGGCATGCTGATCCTACGGGGCCGAAGCCGGATCTACAACCCGGCTGAACCAGTCGGGAGGAGAAGATGGGTGGCAGTGCCCTCGGTGGTATGGGGCGCACTACGCTACGAGCGGAGCAACGGGGTTCCCTTCTTCTGGTATACGGATTCGAGGCCATCCACGCCCGAGGACCGCCGACTACGGCGCTCGGGGTCACGGCGTATGATGAGCGCGACAGCGAGATCAGCCCAGAAGGCGCACTTGACCAACTTCCCGAGGAAGCGGGACGTCGCCATCTTGCACTCCGGCGGTATCAATGCGACCTCCGGCGGTACCACGGCGAGAAGGTCGGCCGTGAGTTTGGGTCGAGGGGGCAGTCTTTGAAAGTCAAAGAGCGGGACAACAAGGGCGCCACAAGCTCTCCCGCCATGGGAGGGACCCTACGTCATCGCCAAGGTCTTTGGGGCCAGGGGCGTACAAGCTCGCCAACGGCAAAGGCGAGGTCACGACGCGCACGGAACATCGGCGGCTACGGCGCTTCTACCCTGAAAATTTGTTCCATGGGTGAGCCGCCCTTGTACTTCCATGTTTACATCAATCACAAAAATTGCACTCATTGTCTTCCAACTATTCTCTCACGAGGGGACCCGGCTCGGGACCGTGCCCGCGAGGATCGGGATGGAAGCAAAGCGGCGAGGTATTTCGACCACGATGTAAGCACCCGTATTTCGTTACTACCTAGTCTTGTCAATAGCGAGGGACGGACTCGCGATGCCTCGGGAAGCATGTGGCGAGAACCTTTTCACCACCACAAGATGGCGGTGGGGAATAGTCATGCAAATCTTTAGAGGTGGGAAGACAAGACAAGAGGCCAAGGGTCTCCTCCCGGCAAAACCCGGGCTTCAGGGCGCTACGGTCCCGGGGTTCAAAAGGCTGGGCCCAAAGGGTTTTTCGACGATCGCCCGGGGCACGGTCGGGAGCATCGGGGTGTGTCATGGCCTCTGCCCGAGCCCACGAGCTTGGGGCGCCCACGATGCGTCAAGGCATTTGGGCGATCAAGTAAGGGATCCCAATGAGGGAGGCATCGAGCCGAGCGGGTCCCTAAGCGAATGGACCGAGGCCCCCTTGGCATACCTAGCGACATCTCAATGGAGGCGCGCCCACGGGCCCTTGATCAACCCCTAGCGAATGGGGCATGAGCCTCCCTTGGACCATCGTTAACGACTCTCACCGGTTTGAAGCATCGTAGCGGGTAGGATGCTTTGGCCACCCTCCCCTTCGGAGAGGGCGGGTCGAACATGAAAGGCGCGGGCACGGAGGTCTTTCCCGGCATGGCGGGGGGGCCTCCCGTGCTCTCGCACCAACCACGTCCTGGCGAAGGATCCCAGTAAGGGGGCTCCGGCCCAGGCGCGTCAACGGCGACTCTAAACCTGAGTTACGAGCTTCGGGGCACCCGGCCAGGCGTCAGAGCCCACGGAGTGGTCAAGCAAGGGACCTCGGCATGGGGAGGTGGATGCCCCGAGGCGAGAGACTCTCTTGACACGCTCAAAATGGTGCTCTGTAGGAAGGCGCCGAGATCGCCTGCGTCGGCGACGGGGCACGGGCCTCCCACGGACTACCAGCTCTCACTAAACCAAGGGCAAACCGTCTCGGTTGACCCTCTCCTTTTCTTGAGATAAAGCGGTTCTAGGGTCAGCGGGGATCGCGGTGCTCGCGGCCAAGCCTCTGCCGGGGAAAAGGCCGGGGGCTGCCATCGCAGAACCAAGACGCCTACCACGAAGGAACTTCGACCTCGGAGCAAAAGATCCACGAAAGAAAGCGGTCGGCGGTACATCAAATATGCCAGCGACTTAATCTCGTCGATAAACAAAGGGGACGGGTCCCTCAGGAGATAAAGGGGTCGCGACCACCACGGCCTACACTAAGGGGGTCCTCCACGGCAGCCGGGCCGAGCCTCCTCCTCGCGATGACGCCGTGGCGTTGATGGAAGCCCCACCGCCCGCGTTCGCTCCAAGGGAGAAGTCCGGGAAGTCATCGATGCGTCTCGAGGGTCTCGCCCGTGCTTTCGAAAGGCTGCGAACACCGGTGAGGTCAGCCGGTGAAGGAGGGGCGACATCGCGATGCGGCCCGCGGCGCCTTCATGGAGGAGGCGGTTCCCACGACCCAGCGAGAGCCCACGGGCGGTCGTTCTGCGGCGGGCCTATGACAAAGGAGGAAGAGAAGATCGAGGCGAAGAATGGGCGAGGGCGCCCAAAACCCATAAAGGGGTGTAACACCCGGCCCAATTTGGATGTGGCCCGGTTAGAGGCCTATGAGTGTAGAGTGCACATGTTTAGTACCACCTTGCTGGTTAAGCAAGAGTGGAGCCAACTTATAAAAAATGTTTAGTACCACCTTCTTTGGTTAAGCAAGGGGTGGAGCATAACTTATAAGCCTTTGCCTTCCGGCCATATCACCGCCGGGTTAACCCTTTTACACAAAGCGAGGGCGAAAGTGTAACCAAGGTGCTATATTATGCAGCGTCGCGCGCCCCTCGGAAGGGCTATGCGGTGCGGCTTTGGAAGGCGGGGTGTCACGGGGGTGAGACACTTGCGGCGGATAGAGTGTTGGCGTTGTGGCGTGAACCTCCTCCCACGTCTTTGCTGCCCGGCACGCCCACCGCCAAACGGCGACCTCTCGGTCGCCTCCCTCCCCAGCGCCCATATGGCCCACGGATGGCGTCGGGGGAGGGCGGAGGGCACCGCCGGCGCGGGAGGCGGGCTCCCGGCGCAATCCCGCGGCGGCCTCGCCGCGCCCGTAGCCAATGATCAACCGGCGTGCACTGTCGACCTCGTGGGCGAGTGATGGCCGCCGCCGCCTTGGTTTGCAGAACCAGCTCCCTCCGCCCGGTACGCTCCAAAAGCTCAAAGGGGCGCGGAAGCAAAGAGGCGAAGATCTGAGATGGGTGAAGCGGGGTGCGCCAGCGGAGCTTATGAAGAGGGGAGCGGTAGCCATCTTGGATTCCAATGGAGGCGGGGCGACCGCGCCTCTTAGTACGCCGCGACCGCTTGCCCTTGAGATTCGCACCGCCCGCCCGGGGGCGCCGCGTGGATCCCACTACCGGCCGTGCGACGGCGCTGCGTGGTGGGGAACGTAATGGGTCTCTGCGCTGCACATATGAAACCCCGGGACGGACAATTTGCCTCAGGGGCTGGGAGCTACACCCGGCGGATGCGCTCGCCACGCACCCCTCGGAAAGGCTCTCGGACGAAGGACCGATTCCACATCAAGCATCCTCTAAACCTCTCAGAAGAGGTGGCCCCACCTCTTCGAGGCTCGGGGAGCTGCGGCCGGTGCCAAATAAGCAGCCGGCCACGGCAGGGGGGGCTGGTAGGCCTCCCGGCCGGGACCCACGGAGGGGCGAGAATCGGCGACTGCGGAGCCCCTCTCAGGAGGGACGGGTTGGCCGGCTTCGCCGAGACCCCCCCCTCGGCGGAGTCCCACACTTTCGGCGTCCGTAAACGTCAGCGGCAGCGACAACAGGGCGGGCGGGGTGTCGCGTCGACAAAGCGGCGACACCGATTCCCTTGCGAGGCGAGGTCCACGGCGGTCAAATCCTTCTATGACTTTGCCGTCGTCTGGTCCTCGATGCCTTTGTATTTGTTTACACCTCACCATGCACTGTGACAACTACCCCCGTTGTAACGTCACCTCAGGTGCCCATCCTGGTGTAACACCCCAAATTTTGGCTCTTTTGAAATAGTTTTAAATTGACTTAAATGTGAATTTTTTTGTGTTCATGAAATGTAGGAAAATTAATATTTTTCATTAAATTAAAATTTATCATAGGCTTAGGAACATGGTTGAAGCATTCATGCTGGTGCATTGGATTTATTTTGTGATGGTTGGTTTTGTTGAAAGTTGAAAAGGATTTTTAATTCTCTTAAAAGCTCTTTTTGAAAAGCAAATCAAATTAAAGAAAAGGAATTTCTTTTTCCTCCTTTCTTTCTCAATCTGGCCGTGTGGCCCATTTCTTTCTGTTGGCCCGCTCATTCCATTGCTCCGCTCTGGCCCAGCAAGGAACAGCTGCAACGCCGCCTTCTCCTCTCTGTGTCGCTGGGACCCCATTGACCAGCGTCACCGTCTCCTCTTGATCGAGTTCGACTCGAGCCTGATACACCGAGCTTGCACAACAAAACTTTCCTTTTCCTCTATTCGTTCGAGTTGGACTCCATCGCGGCAGCAGGCTCTGCACATCCGGTATCCTTTCCTTGTATGCGTACGTGCCCCAGCCCTATATAAGTCGACCCCGCGTGCTGCTTCCCTGTTCCCATCTACACACGAACAGCAGCCGCCAAAGCAGCCGTGCTCTAATTGTCGTCGCTGCTAGCCTAACTTCCGCCGCCGCCAAGCTCAGCCCACGCTCACGTTCCAGACGCCAAGAAACCCTAGCCGCCGAGCTCAAGGTTGATTCTGTCATCTCGCCGAGAACGTATATGCAAGACCGCTCGTCGTTCAATCTGTTCCGGAGCTCTCTAAGCCAAAGGTTGAGAAGCTTTCGATGCCATCTTTCTCTTGCTCTCTGTTGCTCACCGATGCAGTTGAACATCACATGCAGGAAGCAGTAGTCCATGTCGGCATGTCAAACCGCATGACCGTGCTGTATCTTCATCGTTGATGAGAAGCCCCTAGGTGAGTTCACCGATCATCCCTGCCTAGCTGCATGTATATATACACATCGTGAAACCAAAAGCTGAGACACGCATGCGAAACAAACGTTGCTGCATCGTCAAAGGGCCATGCAACGTGCGTGCTTAGTATTTTCTCCAATTGCTAGCTTCATGACATCATTTGATGACGTCACATGATTTTCTTGCCGGTTTCCTTGAGAAAAAATAAATCTTGGAATACAATCTAAATACACATACATCCATCACCCTAAGCCATCAATTCTAGATCAAGGGACAAGATTAGAAGGTACCCTTTTCTTTGGCAGTTTTCTAAAGAGCCCTTGGCTTTCTTCATATTTTTTTGTTGTCAATCCTCATATCAGATTTAATTTCGAATTTTATTTATTTTATTTCGAAATCAGTTTTGGTTTATTTACAGAACTGCCATCGATTTAAATCTTAATAACTTCTTCGTTTTAAATCAATTTGACCCGTTCAAATTTCGTTAGATCCGTAATTTCGTAATCTACATATAAATCTTACTATTAGTCAGGTTTATAATAATTTAAATTTCGACTTTATAATAAGCTTAATATTTTATTAATATTAATCTTGTAAAATTCATATCTCGCCGTTTTAGCTCTGATTTCGGTGATCTTTTACGTCGTGTGATCGTAGAGGCGTGTAGAATAGTTTTATAAGCTTTTTAAACAGTTTTCTCACTGTTGGTGTATTGTTCTAATGGTAGTCTTGTTTGCCATGCATGATTGGATCCATGTGTTTGTGTGTTCTTTGATTGGAATCGAGTAGATCGGTGAGCTTTATGTTGTTGATCGAAGAAGACCATGATCTATAAGAAGTTGATGAAGAAGGTGTTTTGGGAAAGCATTGGACTTGAAGAAAGGATCTATATTTAAAAGGCAAGTATAGTTCTGGGATATGCTATCTTTAAACCATGATCTTATGGCTTTGCTTAATGTTTATGCTTTGAGCAGCTAAATATGAATTGTTTGTAACATGGTTCATAGGGCGAAAGAGCTATGTTTTCTTTATGAAGCTCTTAGCTCTCCATAAGGACTTATTCATTTGTGATCATCAGGGATATCTGATGCGGCTATGGGGTCACATGGCTGCGGCTTTAGTCGTTCGAGGGGGATAGTGTTTGCTGTGTGTCGATGGTTTGCGAAGCGGAAGAGAATGGGTTGTAGCCCTATCGCTATTCGGCATATTTAGATAACCCCTTTGAAAGGCTTTTATATGGTTTTCTCGGCCACGAAAACCATGACCCGTGAGTGAAAGTGTACACCTCTGCTTTGAGTTAAAAAGCTGTTATAACGGCCCGTGTTAGCGGTCATGAGCGGCCTTGGAGACATCTATGAATAGAATCACATGCTTATTATGTTGATAATTAACTTGATGTTTATAAGCATTGGCTATACATGCTTATTAAATTTTCATGATTTATCGTTTCATGCTATTCATTATTTATGTTATAATGATCATGGGTTTTGGGGTAGATATTGCCTAGCTATATTTGCGGAGTTCGACATGGACTCACTCTTGCTATTCCCCCACACCTCGGGGAAGAAGTTAGGCTTGTGATCAACGGTCGATCGTTCCTGTGGTGCCTACACGAGAAGATCGAGGAGTGTCTTTCCGTATGCGCTGGCTGAGGTTATTTTCTTGTTCGTTATATTTTAAGCATTGTGAATTGATACTACTATCTATTTGTAAACTATATGTGAGATTTGACTTCGGGGCTCACATATAGCTTCATCTGGTTTTGTTTTTAAAACCGAGATTGTTACACTGGGCGGCCTCGGGGAAGCGCGTAGCTATGACTCCACCCCTCGAGCAGTGCGGCCAACGGTCCGGGTCAACATCAGCATACTCAGGACAGCTTTGTTACCACACCCTCGGGGCTTCTACCCTCGGGGAAAACAAGGACCTCGGGCCTAATCACCCCTCGGCAGAATCATTGCCGGGCCGCGTCGTCACGACGGACACACGAAGATCGGGAAGGGCGTCCCCTTTCCGCGGCGTCGGGATGCCCTTCTCTCACGCCATGAGTACAAGGCAGCGGCCAAGCAACTTCCCACACTAAAGGTTTGTGTAATGCTCCGGCCCTCCTTGTGACTATAAAGGAGGAGCAGGGCATAGCAAAAGGCGGTCGAAGCACACACGCCTCGACTTCACACCATTGGCAGCTTCAGCTCAATCCCGGCACACGGGGGGACTTGAGGTCACGGCCTCTCTCTCTCTCGCCCGGCTTGTAATCCCCTACTCACGAGCACCCCACAGTGCGGATACCGCGACCACTCCGCCGAGGCTGGGCGTAGGGCGTTGGCTTTGAACCGGTATACATCTTGTGTCATCTCGCACCAACCATCCGGTTCTGGGGCGTGCGGCACAATTCACTCGTCGGAGGCCGTACCCGCCCGGTTCAAAACAGACAAACACCATCATCGGATCAAGGTGAGGATGGTAGGTCTATTTCGATCATGGGGAAAAAATGTTCTCTTCTATAATGAGTTTAAAGCACGGCTTGGCACCTCTGTTGGCATCTCTTTGCAATATGACCTTGGCGGTTCATTGCCCCTTGCGGTATTCTTGAGGACACATTGCTTGCCTTTTAGCATCAATGAGATTGACTCTATCATTCCTGAACCTTCCCAAAGATAAAAGGCCCCTGGTCGGCGGCTTCAACAATCTCTTCTTTAAAAATCACGGCATACTATTAGACAAGATGTTTATAAATTGTGTCATGATTTCTTCCATCACTGGCGGATATCAAGAGCATAAATTCTTCTTATATTACTCTAGTGCCAAAAAAAGATAACCCTAAGAGAGTTAATGATTTTAGGCCCATCTTCCTTCTTAACTCCTCTCTTAAAGTTATCTCCAAGCTCTTGGCCAATAGACTTCAAGGGGTTGCTTTGCAAATTGTTCATGATAACCAATATGGTTTTGTCGGAGGAAAGACCATTCGGGAATTTGTTTAGGGTGGGCCTTTTGAGTTTCTCCATCATTGTCATCATTCTAGAAGGGAAATCATTGTTCTGAAGCTTGATTTTGAGAAGGCTTTTGACCTGGTGGAGCATCAGTTCATCCTGGAAATGCTTAAGGCCAAGGGTTTCCCTTAGAAGTGGATTGATTGGACTCATGAAATCCTTTCATCTGCTACTTCTTCTGTTTTTTGTTGAATGGTGTTCTTTGGTAAAGAATTTAAGTGCAAAGGGGTTAAGCAGGGGGGATCCTCTCTCCCCTTGCTTTTTGCTATTCTTTGCTGATCTTACGCAATCTGTTGTGTCGGGAGTTTCAGCAGGGTGCTTTCCTCCCTCCTTTTCCTCTACCTAATGGTACACCTTTCCCTGTTGTTCAGTATGCAGACAACACCATTATCATCATGAAAGGTGAAGAGCAGCAATTATCTTTGCTTTCGGGGACATTCTTTACAACATTGCTCTTTCTAGTGAATTTGAAGGTCAATTACGAGAAATCTGTTTAGTCCCCATTAATATGTCTCGGGGAAAGAGCTTACGCTTTGGCCACTCATTTTGGTTGCGGTTTGGAATCTTTTCCTTTCACTTACCTTGGTCTCCCTTTGGGGGTGACTAAACCACGAGGTCAAGGACTATGCACCGATTTTGCGGGGTGAGAGAAGGCTCTCGGCCCTAGCTCCCGAGAGGCTCACTTATCTTTGTAAGCCTTAGGTTAATTAACTTCGGTCATCTCTTCCTTGCCCACTTATTATATGTGCACTCTCAAGTTCTAGTAGCTTGTCATTGATATCATTGACAAAGATAGAAAAAAACATTTATGGAGAGGGAAATTGAGAAAAGAAGGGATATAATCTTGTTGTGCGGGATCTTGTTCGAGGGCTCTTAAAGCTAAAGGTGGGATTAGTGTCATCAACTTTGAGCCTCCATAATGATGCTCTCCTCCTTAAACAACTTGACAAATTCTATAAAAGGGAGAATGTCGATTGGGTCAAACTTATTTGGAACAAATATTCTTTGCAATGAAGTTCCTCATTTTGGCCAAAAAAAAAGGATCGTTTTGGTGGAAAGATATCATGAGGCTTACACACACAATTTAGAGGGAGGGGCTTACTACATTCTGCTAAGGGAGATTACGTGAGCTTTTAGCATGATCGATTCTTGGGAAGGTTCATTCTATTTAATTCCCAAATCTTTTTAGTTTGCCAAAAACTCCAATATTTCCCTTTGGGGCCTCAGAAGTTCTTCAAACCTCATTGAATGTTTCAATATTCCAATGACCAGGCAAGCCTACAATGAATTCCTTGAGCTTCAGAACATTCTCTCCCTTTTTTCCCCACCGATCCGGATGATGAGCTTGATAAGTGGGTTTTCCTATGGGGAAATTGTGGGTATTCTCCCGAGCATTTTATCACCATCACTTGAGGAAGGGCGTCGGCCCCCACGTACCCTTCCCTCGGTTTGGAAATCGAAATGTGTTCCCAAGATCAAGTTTTTGCTTGGCTCCTGCTCATGGGACAGGCTTAACACAAAGGAATATGCTAAGGCGAAGAAACAAGTTTCTCCACGAGGGATACAAGCGTGTTCTATGTCTGATGGGATTGAGGAGACTCTGGATCACTGTTCTTTCATTGCTCCTCATTTTGTTAGCAGATGGTTTGCTTTGGGGATTGTTTGGCAAGGCGTTGGGGATATTCATCGAAGTTTGAGGCGACAAAGCGTAGTTTGGTTACCCTTTCTTCATGGAGTTTTTTTTTCTCATTGGGGCATGGTGCATTTGGAATGAGAAAAAACAGGCTCATTTTCAATGGAAAACCCCCAGCTTTTGCCGGTTGGAAGGCTTCCTTTAAGAAGGAGGTCCTTGCTCATCTCATTTGCATAAAACCGGCACTCCATCATCCTATTAGAGCATTGTTTGGATGCCTGTAATTTTCTTTATTCTCCTTTGAGGTTCCTCTTTTTTAGCTTAGCCCTCTGCTCTAACTCTTTGGTTAGAGTATTTGTTAATAAATTTGTACTTTCGTACTCTTTCTCTGTTTCCTTTAATAAATTTCGCCCGTAGAGAGCTTTTGCCTTACGGTTATCGTTCAAAAACAAATGACCAAGAAAACATACATAGATGCTAGACGTTGGAAACAACTACAAAGAAAGTTAACAAGGAATGACTTGTCATGCCTCATCGAGGCGCCCCAAATTGTCTGGTGATCTTATTCTTCCTTCTTTTCCAATAGTCACCATTGGAAGTTCTTGAATATTCTTCATCAGACGATATGTCGTCATTGCCTCTATGGTACATAATGGATCACATAGTGCACATTAGTAACCATGTCATCTTGAACTATCCTATATATAATGTGAGATAATCTGTCGACCGCACTAAGGTGTCACTGAATCATATTGTACACTCCAACAAGCATGTCCACATTGAAATAATCATTGCATAGTGTCACTAGGTCATCCTTTGGTGCACACATGACCCTTCACCATATCATTAGGTAAGTAACATTGTGTGACACTTACTATGGCACAATGTCGTCTCCTCCTTCAGTGAACTCTAAACTTCAATTCTTGGTATTTTTGAAGTCCAATTATTTCATACACAATTCAAATTATTTGAGATTTGTTTTAGACACTCTTAATCAACTTTTCTCGAAGTTCCTCCCATGTATGCATCGAAATGCTCTTAACTCCAACTTTGATCAAGCTACTAAATCTCAAACCGCTAGTGGTATGGCCAAAGATAAACAAAAACTCTAATAGTATATCCAATTTCTAAGCACTTGAACACTACCTTGTTCTTAGACTTCATGAATATTATTTGCCATACACTGAATTCATCACTAAGGGCCAAGAGAACTAAATTTTCAACATGATTGTGAAATTGACATCACCCATAGGCTATGGGACGAGAACAACGTGTGTGTATATATAGTATAATGGACCAAGTGCATATGGTGGATTGATTGGGTTGTGATGGACAATAGGCAATGGGATAAGAGGTGGGTCTATATGTCATGTTGATGGAGAGAAAAAAAGAGATCAAGGTGGCATGACAAGAGGTGATGGATTCAAAATGCATTCAAGCGGTTTGCATAGACATCGAGGCATTCAATGTACCCTCCTACATCCTCCTTTGGGTGCAATCAGGTGCATCATTTTTACTCGACTATGGACAATTTCTCACCACATGGTCTAGCTCAATGATGTAAACCTAGTGGGGGCCTTGAGGATAGTTAGCGTAACACATCACGAAATCTGCATACAACCTTGTTTCTCATATGCATAACACACCTCACTTACACACTTTTATCCGGCTTTATGCCTTCATGCGAAAGGGTTAAAGCGGAGGTGCTAAGTTTTTGGGCGATAAGGATTATAAGTTGGCCATTGTTCTCCTAAACTTCAAGGTGGTAGTAGGCCCCATCCCATTATCGGTAGCCTATAGTAGTTGGCCAATGTGTTGTGTAGTTCTTTGGGTTTATTACCACCTTGGAAATATAGAGGTCATGGTCATCTTATAGTCCTTGTTGCTCCAAATGTAGCACCTCTGAGTTAACCCTTTTATGTGAAGTGAGGAATAAAGTGTAAGATAGGTGCTATGTATGTCTTGCGGGGTCATTTCACGTGAGTGGTTAGGCTGTAAGTAGATTTTTGGACACATGGTGTGTTGCTATTAATGATTGGAGTGATGGCGTGCTCAACTAAGCTAAGAAGGGTGGCACCACTTATGAGGCCATGGGAGAAGATGGTTCAGACCTATGTCAAGGGGCTTGGGGTGTGTCTACATGGTCTTTGTGAAGGCTCTTGGCGAGGGAAGGACTTTTGTAGGGGTGTTGGTGCCGCTCTAGCAATTATTTACTGGCATTAGAGTCAAAGGGGTGAGGGCACATGGGAATTGTGGGATTGGGTCAAATATATAAGGGCAAGAGCCAAGAGGAAGCATGAGAGGTGAATAAGGATGATAAAAGGTCAAGGAAACTAACCTAGAGCTATCTAGGCTCAAGGGTGGAGTAGAGAAGGATATCCATGAATGCTTGATGGCGCTTGGTTCCATTAGAAGGGGTTGAGGAGTGGATATGAGATGGATAGTACTTATTATTTCAAAGAGAGGGGAGGCATATATAGGGCCCCTATTTATAACTGGCAACAATCAAGCTTAGGGGATATTTTTTCCCATGGCTAGCATTTTATTGCTTGGTGGTGGCATGGGTGCTGACAAGCCTTAATTAGTGAAAGTGTGGAGAAGTTGGGATGTCTCAATGAAGACTCGGGGCTTACTGAGCTCTTGTCACAATAGATGGGACAAGGTGAGTAGAAGACATTCCATAGAGGAAAAAAATTATGATGGGGAGTATGAAGCTGATTCCTAGGTTCATCCTCTAGCGGTTGGACTAAATGTGGATTCCATGCGGTACCACTAGATGGGGGCAATGAAGGGATAATACATTGGTCTGAAGAGTGGGCATGGATATGGTGTGCCAATGTAGTCGTGGGCCATAATGGTGGGAAAGTGGCGGGTGATGCATATGGATCGGTTGAGAAGAGGAGGAGATGGCCCATAGAGAGAATGAGGTTGAGGAGAGAGATGATATGATGGTTTAATGCTAGACCATAAAGATAGAAGGGGTGCGTTAGATCCCATAATGGCTTATGAAAAAAGGGCAAGTCTATATATTTTGGAATTTGGAATTTATCATAGGGACTCATATACCATCAATGGTTGGTGAAACAATCAAGGCACTCAACCATGCACACCATTTTGCTTCATAATATTTTTAAACACTTTCAAAATTTAAATTTATTCCTATTGGAAGAGTTGAGTCATATTTGCATAAAAATTAAATTGGTTTGTTGTAAATTCAAAATGTTCCAATTTCATGATTTTCACATGTTAAATAATAGAGTGATATAAACATTATGTGAACTTTATTAAACCCACCCATTTTTAATTCATGTTTTGCTTGATCGAACCCTTGTTATTTGTAGTTTTGGCTTCTTGGTTTAGAGGCTCAAGTACCCCCATGTCACCATTGGGGCCCTGGCATCCTCGGCACCAATCCTACAATTTGACTCCATAACACCTTGGGTAGCTTCTACGATGTTGTCTCGCAAGACTATAAGGTACTCCCTTGGTTCCAAAAATGTGTCTTAATCGTATAAAATTCACTATACAATCTTAGGAGATAGCAAATTTATTTATAGAGGTGATAATATTAATGGATCTACCACCTCTCTTGTAACACCGGTTTTTTAAGAACAAAACGGATGAAGCCATATGTGAGCCTGGAAGTCAAATCTCACATATAGTTTACAAATGAATGGCAATCAATTCACAATGCTTAAAATATAACGAACATAATATAAAGACATAACCTCAGCTAGCAAGCAGCGGGAAAGACACTCTGATCTTACGGTGTAGACTCCACGAGGGGACACCCCGACTGGTTGATCACAAGCCTAACTTCCTCTGAGGTGGGATGAAATAGCAAGGGTGAGTCCATGTCGAACTCCATAAGCATAGCCCGGGGGGTTATGAGGCTCGAAGGCGACCTTTGTCTTAAGCTGCGGTTGCTTTTAGTGTTGGTCAAGTTTTAAGCTTAAGCATAAAGGGAATCCCATTAACCCATTAATCACATGTGTGAATAGATATAAACATCAATTTAATATCAACAACATAATAAGCATGTGATTCTATTCATAGATGTCTCCAAGGCCGTTCATGACGCGAACAGGCTGACATGTCGGTTTAATTAACTCTAGCGAGAGGTGTACACTTTCACTACGGGTCATGGTTTCCACGAGTAGGTTCGCGACTCCCCTAACCAAATGAAAACCATATAAAGTCGTTCAAAGACCCTCTAACAATATTGAATGGCCATGAGCTACAACCCCGTTTCTCCCAATTGCGGCAAACCACCAACAAAGTTAGGTAAAACCCTTGAACAACTAGAGTCGAGCCATGTGACCCCCATAGGCTGTCTTGTATATCGGATGATCACAAATGAATAAGTCCTTATGGAGAGCTAAGAGCTTCATAAATAAACAACCACAAGCTCTTTAAGCCCTATGTACCATGGCATCAACAACTACTCATCATGATTTAATCCATAAAGCAATAAGTAAATGTTTGTTGGTTGGCGCTAGCAATTTACTACCCAATGCATAACCCATAGGAAATAAGGATCAAGTATTCAAGGCTAGGTAAATCCTTAATGGCAATCAAGGAGGACACATGCATCATGAATGAATTATTAAGGTGAATAGGACATCAAGGATGATCCCAAGCTATACTTGCCTTAAATATAGATCCTTTCTTCAAGTCAATGCTTTCCCAAAAACACCTTCTTCATCAACTTCTTATAGATCGCGGTCTTCTTCGAGATCAACAACATAAAGCTCACCGATCTACTCGATTCCAATGACAGCAGGACAAACATTTGGATCAATCATGCATGGCAAACAAGGCTACAATTAGAACAGTACACCAACAGTGGAAAAACAGTTTAAAAAGCTTATAAAACTATTCTACAGGTCACTACGATCACCTGAGGCGTAAAGATCACGAAATCGGAGCTAAAACAGCGTAGTTATGAATTTTACAAAGTTTACTAGTAATAAAATAATAAACTAAATAATAATTCGAAATTTGAAAGTTCAAAAACCTGACTAACAGTGAGATTAACATATAGGTTACGAGATTACGAATCTAGCATAGCTTGAACGGATCGATTTGGATTTAAAATGAAGAAGTTATGAGCTTTTGAAAATTGATAGCAATTCTGTAAATACAGGGAAATTCATTTCGAAATAAATTAAATAAAACTGGATTAAGCCTGTGAGGAGCCGATGCATAAACAGAAGGAAGTAGGGGTCTCTCTAACAAAAGGCTGGTGAAGGTGTATGATCTAATCTGGGCCATAGATCATAGATTGGATGGCACAGGATGATATGTGTACACATGTATTTCTATCGTATTTCCATATTTATTTTTTCTAAAAACGGCAACAAAACATATGAGGTCATCATATGATGTCACCAAACAAGCTAATGATCAGCAAGCTAGGAAAGAGGTCATGGCCGGCGTGCAGTTCCTCTTCCTGTCAAAGATGTTGACGACGTATGGAACTATGAACAAGGCAAAGATCAAGATGGAGGTCCTGTAGATATACTCACCATCAGCCCATGATCGCCGGCAGCAGACGACGATCGACGTACCAACAAAGGCTTGGGTGGCATGCTTGCTTGCTTTGGAGATGTACGTACTATATACACGGCCGAGTGCATGGGCAGAGCAACGGTGATGAGCAGCGGAAACGACGCTCGGCAGCGGCGTCGACAATGGCGGCGGAAAGCTAGAGTTGGCGGCGGCGGCTCGGGAACTCGGCGAGATCAAAGGCGAGCGTGGCGGTGTTGCGTGTAGGGTTACGAAAGGGCATGCGATCGTAGGTTTATATAGTAGGGGACACGCGGATTTGGCAGGGCGTCCTTGGTCGAGTTCGACTTGGAGTCTGGTTCGGTGTCATCTTCCGGCTCGGTTACGATGTCCAGCTCTCTTACGATGAGGGAGGGAACGATGCTGACCTATGGGTCTAGCATGGCAGCGACAGCAAAGGGAAAGGGGAAACAGCGATGCTGCGCTCACGAGCTGGAAGCTGAGCTGGGCTGAGTTCCTGCGGCCCAAGATGAAAGAACGAGAGGGCCGAAAGACTTGATGCTTCTCGGGCAAGGAAGTGAAGGCAAGATTTCGATTTCCTTCCCCAACCCTTCTCACCACCAGGTTACGGTGGGCTCTCCAGTGAACAGTTGAGAGGCGAAAGGAGGCGGTCGTGCTCCCGTCGGCAGGTCGCCGTTCCCCCGCGCCGTCTCGGCGGGCTTCTAGCCCTCGGAGATGTCTTGAAGCGGCGGCTCTCAATCGGCGGTGTAGATGGAGTACTAGGGTTTCTAGTTTAGTGTTTTCTGATAGCGCCCCGGCAATCGTCCTGGCGGAATAAGTCCTCGGACTCTTCCCGCCCCATCGGGCTTCACTCCGTGGCGATGGCGAGTACGTGGAAGTGGTACTCACTGCGTGGAGTATGCGTGTTGGAGATCGCGTCGGCCGGCGCTTCGTCGGTGCGATGGAGGCGGCGGTGCTCGTGGCAGCGCCGGCCGGTGCAGAGAAGGAGGCTGTGGGTGCTGTCGATTGCGGCCGGCGGATCGGCCTCGACTTCCCTTTGGCGTGGCCCGACAGCGTCGGTCGGGATCGAAGTTGGGCGTGTCCCCGGCGAAGCTCTTTCAACGGCGGAATCGATCCGGTCTTCGTACTGGGCGACTACTGCGGCTCCATGAAGCAGCAGTGCGAAGGTCTTCGTCCGATGCGTGGCGGCGTGAGATTCGGCGTCGGAGATGGAAAGGAAGAGTCCAGGGATCTGGTTGTAATAGGATGCATGTAGAAGCGACCTATTCGCCGTGTAGACTATGGTTATGTTAGATTTATGGCCAGCAGTGATCCAGCACATCACATCTCTATGTACATGCACATCAAATCTAAGAAATAAAAATGAACATCTAGGACTCTAAGTGATTTCAAATGAAACAAAAAAACAATAAATTTGTAGATCATGATAACTACAATTTTGATATAAAACACGTAAAGATCAAAAGTTTTTTGAAAAAAATAATTTTTAAAATCTTAAAATCTAAGAACTCAAAACATTATTTTTAAACTCTAAATAGTTTTTAAATTTGAAACTTTCAACTGCAAATTGTATGTCACAGTACATAGTTTTGGTACAAAAGTTCGTCTCCATCAACTTCACAAAAATATGATTCTTTTATTATCTATAAAAGGCATGTCTCTTATAGAGTATTGTTTTTGCTAATGGATGTATAAAGGCCAGGAAATTCACCTCTAAAATAAGCCATTTTAAGGAAGAGTCTCCTTTTTTTTAGCAATACAGGAAACCAGGAACAGTCTCCTTAGGATGTTGGTCTCTATTAATAGCTAATATAGGTTGGTGTATGCCTGGACCCCCTGACCATTTATAGATATGGCACCTATAAATATCCGCACATTTTATAGGCCTATTTTTCTAAAATCAGGGGTCTATTTTCAATCAAGGGTCTATTTTCTAAAAATCTTATTTTTACATTTTAATGCACAAAAACATACCACATGCCCTTATATAAATCTAATTAATAGGTTAGTCTTTATCTCAGGCTAAATAGTAAATAATGACATCTTCTCTTAAATATCAACTAATTGTGGCTTTCAAATAATTTTTACAGTCTGAGAGCTTGAACTGCTTCAGTGTGATCAAGGCAGCTTAGGATGTGCTGGATCAGAGGGGCTCCAGTGATAAGGGGCTCCTTGAGCTCAGTACACTGTTCGAGCATGCAAATAAGTTCATTTTAATCTCAAAACTTTGTTGATTATTTGTGAAGGGATAGAAAGCTATGTTACTAGTCCTAGGCCCTGTTTGGTTAATAGGGACTAGGGACTAAAAACTAAATTTTATTCACATTTAGTCCATAAATTAGCAAACAAAGAGAACTAGTGGTCTAAATTTAGGCTCATTTGGTCCTTAGGCCAATGGCCTCTTGGGAGGTGCTAATTGAGACTAGTCGGCTCATTTGTGCATTAAATAGGGACATAATGGTTTTTTTTGCAGGAGATTAGTCCCTTGAACCAAAACAGCTTTTAGACTACTACTTAGTCATTATATAGTCTCTAATTCCTTGAACTCAATAGGCCCTAGTCTTTGTGTGTAAGTAAAACTTGAGTATTGGATTTCATTGCCAGGTAAAAATATATGAGATGACTTGCAAGCATTTTTGTCTTTTGTACTCTTGTCACCTCTAGCGGACACCCAATTGGGTAAATAATAAAAGTACAAACTAGCGCTAAATCCTAGTTGGTTGGTCGATAACTAACTACTACCGATAAATTATATCTCAGGGGAGGTTATCCAAATGTCGGCGAGCAGTTTTAATGTGACTAATAATTCGACTCATTTTGCACTATATATTAATGCGTCACAAAATGCGCGACAAAGCAATAAATCTTAGAAAATTCTTTAAAAAAATACGCATATATATAACTTGGTGACATGGATAGCAATATCAAGTGGACCTATTATATTTTCTAAAATAATGCACATCTCGATTATTATTAAAAAAACACACTAGTACAACTCGTGCTTCTACACAGGCGGTAATTTTGAGAGCCATAAGCGTTTGAATTTTATGGATAAATTTGAGAGCTACAACTAGTCAAAATTACATATTTTCCCTCTATGTGATCTCTTATTCTCTTCCGTTGTTTATCCACTTAATTTCAGGACCTTGAAGTACGCTGGTTTAATTGTAGGTTGGCTACGGACAGCATTCATCAACACTGCAATGGTGGACTATGCAACACCGGCCAATTTCTGATGAATTTGCCTGCCTACCCGTCAAGGAGGTTCGATCTCCATTTAACCAGACTCTGCAAACATTTCTCCTATTTCAACAAAATTGCCAATCCAAACCCTCTATCTGCATGAAAAAAAAAATATTTCTTCTACTGAACATGATATTTTTCTTGTGAAAACCCTATCCAGATATTGCAAGATCATAGGCGGGTTCCCTGCAAATGCGGACATCCTAGAAAAGGTGTTACGCTTTGGCGGCGAACTTGTACTATAACTACACAGAGACCAGACTTGCAACCATATATTGGACGTGGGCGAAGACAACCCTAGTTCTCTTGACCTCCGTTACCGGGGTGGTCTTAGCGGTACTCCCTCCGTCCTAAAAAAAACATGTAACTATGGGATTTGTGCCGGTCAATTTGACTAATGTTTTTTTTGCCAAGTTTATAGTAATTAGTATTAAATATTTATGTCTAAAACAAAATTTTTATGAAAATATTTCATTACTCTATTGGTACTTATTTTTTATATTATAAGTGTAAAGTAATATTTTATATAAATTTGATTAAAAGTTGGAATCGATTGACTTCTCGTGAAGCAAAATTGCATTTTTTTTTTTTGGATAGGGAGTATATACAAACAACACACTAAAAGACAGGCAGTAAAATGTTTGTGACAACACTGAGAACAGAGATTGTGACATACTCCTGTGCATGCAGACTTGCACAGAGTTGATCACGCCGATGTCGAGCTCCAACGAAAGCATGTTCCCACCATTCACCTTCAGTTACGAGCACAGGTCAATACCTGTTTCCGGCTTTTCGGGGGTTCGGCCTAGGCCACATTGGATCACCACTGAATATGGTGGATATGTAAGTGTTGTTTCATTCCATAATTTCAGCGCGTGTACATATAAGCCGCATTGGAATCCATTGCTGCTGGTATGTGTAAATTGCTCATCTGGTGTTGTCTTGCTTAACATCCTGCAGAAAATTGATAAAAGGTGCTCAAGAGGTTTGGCAGCAACATCATCTTCTCTAACCGTGTGTTTGGTTGGAGGTTGGGTGGAGCAGGGTTGGGTTGGACGGTCCCTAAGGCTGTTTGGATGGAAAGCTTGGAGCTGGGTTGGGTTGGCTGAGAGGGAATATTCGGTGAAGATCGCGGGTGGCTCCGTCCCTCCAAATCTCGCGGGCGGACCCGACCCCTTAACGAGGCCGAGCGCGGCGCTCGCTCCGTCTTAAAATCCGTCTCGCTGGCCTTCGTCCCGTCCGACCAGCATCCGCGCTCGTCCCCATCCGCTGAAAAAGTCCGCGCGGGCATGGTGGCGAGGCTTCGCCTCGCCCGAGGCGGGGCAGCGGGAGGAAGCGTAAGCGGCGACGGCAGCCGCGCGCTCGCATAAAATCCGCCCGCGCCGAGCGCGAATCCGTCCGTACCGCCCGCGAAATCCGGACGCCACAAGCTGTGAATCAAGTCGCCATAAGCTTCGGACTGCGAATCCGGCCGCCACGGCGCGAATCCGGCCGCCACGGCGTGGCGTGTGCGGCGGCGGCGGTGCTCGGTAATGCGTAGCGAGCGAAGAGGAAGAGGAAGGATACAAATTTAATTTGATTTCTCTTATAGGGTTCACGATATAAAAATGCTAGAAAGATTTACTAATATAGCCTTCACGGATTTCTGAACGATTCGAGGGGTCTTGATGTAAAAACACCTTCAAAGCGGTGTTAGCATGCCATCCCACCCATATTCTCAATTCGTTCAACCAAACATGAGATTGGTTCACTCCGTCCCCTAAATTCCAGAGCTGCAACCAAACAACGAGTTGGTTCAACCCAACCCAATGGGGTGGGATCCGGCCCAACCCCGCAACCCCAGCCGGACACGCGGTAGCGGAATCGAGAGACCCATGGAGTGCAGACGAGTAGGTCTATCTGGACCATTTCCCACATTGTTTGATCATTCGTCAATGAAAGCTTCAGTCTGTCAGATAACAAACTGTGCTGGTGTACACCCCGTAATGCTTTACTATTCTGTTGCAATCAGAGTGCTCAAAAACATATCGTCAGCATCGTTGCCCTTGTCACGGAGAAAGGTGAGCAAGTAAATTGCTGGAAGAAAAAATGTAGTAAGATCTCAGTGCCTTTTTTTTCAAGGATAACGGATGGTTATTTGTCCCTATGGTCAGGTGCTCACCATTTCGACCTCAGATCTGCATCCAAAAGATGACCCAGACTGGGTTATAGAACAAAGGAGACAAAGAAGTTGAGATCATACAGGGATGGATAGACCAGTATCATCAAGACATGGCGCAAGGATCCTAATGGTGCTATTGTTGTGTTACAGTCAAGAAGACAAGTTAACATCATGAAGAAATTAAAAAAAAAAAAAAATCTCCGTATAACGCACAGGACGATCTGTAACACCTAAATTTTTGCATTTTTTTTTTTTTTTTTGAAATAGAGCTAAATTGATTTAATTCTGAATTTTTTGTGTTCATGAAATATAGTTAAACACAACTTTTCATTAAATTAAAATTTATCATAGAAGTAGAAACATGTTTGTACGTTCATGCCGTTGCATAAATACTTTTGTGATGTTTTAGTTTTTCTAAAATCTGATATTCATTCAATTCCTTTGCAAATGCTTTCTGAAAATCTGTTGAAAATAGAAAGAAAAAGGATTATTTCTTTTCTCCTTACTGTTGTTTCACTTTGTCCTGTTGCCGTGGTGTTTCCCTTGGCCAGTGGCTTTTTCAGTTGACTGGCAATGCTTCTAGGGGTGTTTGGCATGGCTCCAACTCTGGGTGGAACGGCTCCACTCGAGAAATTCAAGTGGGAGGCTGGCTCGGAGGTGAGTTAGGATTGCCTTTTGAGAGTGTTTGGCTAGAAGAGTATTCTCAACTCGAATAGTGTTTTTTATCTTGTGGATTGCCTACTATGCCCTTTAGTGGGACCTACATGTCATCCTCTTCACCCTCGGCCGCCCTGCTCCTCCCTCCCTCTGCGCTTTGCGCGGGGGTGTCTCCAACCTGCCTTTCGGCGCTCACTGCATCCTCCCCCAGGGCTGTGGACCATAGCATTTCTTGCGCGCCTCCCGCTTCCTCCGCGGCCCGGACCACTAGCAAAAGCTGCCCACCCCAGGGTCTAGTCGCGGCCCGGCATGAAGACATGAAGCGAGATCTGCGAAAGGGGAAGGGAAGCCGCCAAACCGCCATGAAGCGACATGAAGCCGAGCTCGGGACCGCCTTTTGAGGGGGGAGAGGGGGTACCGCCACCCGTCGGGATTGGGAAGGAGACTGGTCGAGCGGGGGAGGTCCGGCTGCTAGGGGCGACCGCCAGGTGGGCCGTCATCTGGGGTTGGTTGGGGGAGTGGAGGGTAGTGAGGGGCGCCGGGGGAGGAAGCTAGGCGGGCGAGGGAAGAGAGGCCGTGGGGCCTGCCGCCCCGCCCGAGGTCGGCCAGCGGGAGGGGCGACACGAGGAAAAAGCTTGTCCGGGCCATTGTGCGTCGAGGAGGAGACGGAGCCGAGACAGGGGGAGGGAACGGGTTGGAGAAAAGAAAGCGGTTCAGGGGTGTGTAATGGATGGCAAAGGTGGGTAATTTCCTTCCAACTTCATGACCAGTAACTATTTTGATGGGTTTGAGCTGGGAAAGAGGTGCTCCATGAGCTCGAGAAAAAATGAGCCTAGAGCTCCAATAACTCCATGGAGTTGATTTTTTGGATTTTGGGGTGTTTGGCTAGCTCCTTTGACTCTACCTGGAGTTGGGCTCCAGAGCCAACACCCCTAAGCCTGAGGAGGATCCTCAGCCCTCTCTCCGTCACGCTCTTGGGCTGCCAGCAACTGGCCCAGCTCGTTGTTGCATCTATCAAGCCGCACAGCGCAGCAATGCTGCTTCCTTTCCTTCTCGTTGTTCGCTATCACCATGGCCCGTTGGTCAGGCGTTCCTCCTACGATCGAAGTTTCGAGTCTAGTCGGAACCCGACATCTGAACAATGGTAACAAAACTCACGAACTGGGGTTCCGGCTCCAATTCCTAATCCGTGCGGCCACAGCCTTTATAAGGCTAATGCTCGCGTCCGCGTTGTTTTTTCGCAACCCTATTCCACCTTGTTTTTGCATCTACCCTGCGCTCAAACTCGCGATCTCGCCGAACTCCGGAAGCACACACCCGTCGCTGTTGTTGGCGTAGTCTGCCACCACCTCTCGGTCCTCTGCAGCAGGCTACCAATCCACACGGCCAGGAGAGCTACGTGGTCCCCTCTTTGCAATCTTGTTCAAAACTCCAAATCATGAGAGCACGTCAACGCTGAATTTCTGCTAATGGATTGACGGTGAGTACATGTACAAAAGAACACCATCTTGCTCGCTGTTTTGTTCATAGATTGATGTCTAATAATATCTCCTTGTTTCTTTTTCTACTTGTCTGCAACAGAACCAAGTGTCGTTGTGCCTAAGATAATTTTCTTTTGCTGCCGCCGTTACGTTATCCATCACGTCCTTGCTCTTTCGAGCCTGTTTTGAGTTCTCACATCATCTCTTTGCCTCTGCGGACTGCATTAGCCATCGTCGTCGACGCTTCAATTCTAAAGTCTCGCCGAGCGAAGCATCCGTAGGCAACGTGCCTTGCTAGCTAGCTTGATGACCTCTTGATGAAGCATCACTATGACATCATATGTTTTTTCTTACCCGTTTTCTCTAACAAAATAAATAGCAGGAATACAATACAAATACATATGCACATCCAACCATCTTGAGCCATCCATCCTTGAATCTTTGGTCCAGATTAAAACATACCCCTTCACTAAGAAACTTTGCTAAAAAGGACCTTAAGCTCCTCCAATATCTAATCATGGTCTTTTCAGCAAACAAAAATTAGATTTAGTATTTTATTTGAAAATCAAGTTTCAGTTATTTTACAGTTTTGCCACCAGTTTCGCCGCAAAGCGCTTTGTTTCCCATCTATTGCGCTTAACAGCCCCCAGCGTAAACTTGCGGCGCTGCTAGCCTAACTTCGCCGCGCAAGTTCTTGCATCCACCGGGGCAACGTGCGTCGAGTCTGCGCCCTGCGTGACCGCACAAGCCGCCGGAATCATGGCGATGTTCTAGCGAACCCATCCATCTTGATCTCCCTCTCTTTTTTAGATTCGGTAATGTTTATAGCAGTAGCGCGGTTTTTTGCAGCACCGGCGTCGAGCTGTCCGCAATCCCTACCGAGCGGTGTGCTTGTCGACTACCGCCTTTGCGCGGCCTTCATCTGCGTCGTGGATTTGAGGAATCCTTAGGTGAGCCTTCGCCATTCACCTTTTATCTTCTTGTGTTCCTCCCGATCAAAACAAGGCATGCTTGTTCGATTTGTTTCTGTAGCAAACCATCGATCAGTAAAGATCGGCCATGCATGGTCTCCATCCCAGCTTACTGATGACGCCGGCCATATATACACCCTGCCCAAACTCTACTTGCTAATCTGATTTTATCCCTAGCTTGATGACATCATTTACATGACGCGATGACACCAGCGTTTTCTTGCCGTTTTCCTTCACCAAGAAGAATTCCTCGAAATACATGATAATACACATATACCGTATCTTGTATTCCATTGACAAAATCAATTCCACCATCCTTCATGTTTATCGCTTGTGATCTCCATTGATGTTTCCATGTTTTCTTTTCCTTTCCATCAAAAATCAGTTTATATTTAATCTATTATTATTTTATTCTTATGAAACTACCGTAAATTATGCGTCTTCTCAGTTCTATTTCCGTTTTAGGTGATCTTCTGCGTGTGGTGTGATGCGTAGTGGCGTGTAGAATAGTTTTATGTACTTTTTAAACTGTTTTTCCCCTGTTTGGTGTACTGTTCTAATGGACGTGCTTGTTTTGCCATGCATGTTTGGATCCATGTGGTTGTGTGTTGTTAATTGGAGTCAAGTAGTACGTGAGCTTGTGTTAAGGTGAAGCGGAACCGTTGATGATGAAAAGGTAGATATTAAAGGCAAGAGTATAGTTTTGGGATATGCTAGCTTTTAAACCATGATCTTATGACTTGCTTAATGTTTGTATACCTTTGAGCGTTAAATATGAATTATCAGCAACATGGTCTACTCCAACTTATTTTGTGATCATTTATTGGGGGCTATATGGCTCGGCTCCTAGTAGGTCAAAAGGACCTTGCATACTCCTTTGTTGGTAGTTTGCGGAATGGGAGAAGCGAGGGGTTGTATCGCTCATTAATTTCGCTAACAATTTTAGATGAACTTTTGAAAGGCTTTATATGGTTTTCTTTGGCCCCGAAACCATAACCCAATGAAAGTGTACACCTCTGCGCCAGAGTAGTATAAGCTGTTAGTAACAGCCGTACCAAGGGTCATGAGCGGCCTTGGACAACATCTGAGAATAAGACTTTTGTTTGTTAAATTGTTCACAATTTATCGTTTTATGCTATTCATTATTTATGTTATAATGATCATGGGTTTTTGGGTAGATATTACCTAGCTATATTTCTAGCGGAGTCGACATGGACTCACTCTTGCTATTTCCCCACACCTCGGGGAGAAGTTTAGGCTTGTGGTCAACTTGTCCGGGCCGGTCCTCGTGGGAGTGGAGTCTATCTATCGGAGAATGGAGTAAATCTTTCCGTTTATGCGCTAGCTGAGGTTTTTATTATTTTATACTATGCGTTATATAAAAGCATTGTTTTAATGATAGTACACTTATTTGTAGCTATATATGTGATTTGACTTCGGGGCTCACATATGGAATTGATTTCGACCAGTTTTGTTTCTTAAGAAGCGGTTACTACGATCATAGGGACATTGGCAAATAAGATGAAAAAGGTCAAAAGGAAATTCAGTTATTCATTCATTTTTCTCATCGAAACTGTAAAAACTTAAACACTTTCGGACGAATCATGAAGTATTAGGGAAAACAGAAATGCCTCTTTTGGTATAGCTTTTACCTCACGCTTGGAGCAACTTTTTGGGAATTAAATCTATTTGAAGGAAAAAACGGTTGATAAAACCACAAATCTTTGTATATCTTGGAAAGCGGATCCAGCAAATATTTTTAGTTCCACCTTACGTCCACCCCGGTAGGACCAGATCCCACCACAGGCGGGCTATTCCATTCTCACCGATTGGTAAAAGAACCATGAAACTGTTGGAGAAGTTGTACCAAAATGGATCTAAAAACACATGGCTTGAGATTAAATGAAAAACAAAAATAATTTCTCTTATAATATATAATTTATAGACCAAAAAGTTTGATCACTAGAAAGTATTTCTAAATACAAATCTAATGGACCTACTTTTACAAATAAAATTTCTAATATAATTATGCTAAATCTTAGTCAAAAGATAACAAAGTTTGAATTTTAAAAATAGATGCGGCGCCTTATATTACGTGGGCGGAGGGAGTATTTAATGGATAGCCCTAAACTAGTATTAGGACACCTTAGGTAGTTACGTCTAGATTGAAGTATTAAGATGTCTCGTGGAGAAGAGGGTGCTTTGAGCATGCTGTGGTAACACGAAGATGGAAGAGTTAAGCTCTTTGAGCATTATGAAACATAGCTCCTCTCTCTATTAGGGCATCTCCAGCGGAATTGAAGACTTAGCGACTAACCCTAGCACCAAAAAGACAAAAACAAAAAAAAGATAAAAAAACATGGAAGGCAAATATGGACTTGAGTGAGCAGATCGAGATATAGAAAAGGATTCTATGAAAACAAAGCGACTCAATTTTCTAGCCTCCTCTCTTTTTTATCGGTGGGAAACTCTCGACGTAGTTCATCCATTGGGAACGCCCTTACGCTGACTCCTACATGTGGGAATACATGATCATGAGATGGTATTAAAGAGGGTACAATCTATCCAACCTTCAAGATCTGTGTTTTGCATTGAAAAAAAAAAAAGGATGTGACTGAGGTTCTCGTTTTGGTTTTGGACTAGCATGACCGACCGATGGACACAAAGGATCAAATATATAGCACAAGGAGGCCTAATTGATAGCGGTTGCATAGTGGCCCATGTTACAGCCTAATAACCAGTAGTGAGCTTGGACAATAGGTGGGATGCAATGGGCCAGATTGACGCATGCTAAGTGGATTTCAATGAAGGAGGAAGAAGGAGAGGAGGGCACAATGCACAAATTGAGATCGGCAGTGTTAAGAAGGGATGAATGGACCTTAGTTTTTGGAAGGAAGGGGGATAATATCTTAGAGGAATACTCTACCCCTATGCACTACAAAAAAAAAACTCAAACGGTGAGGACATGGTTTTCTCATTATAAAGGCATGCACATTAGCGGAGACTTACAAATTTAGTAGAGAAATACAAATGTGGAATATATGTTCCAACTCACCACGAGCTCTCTAGCTTATTGGCTATGGGTATTTCCATTGAGAGGGAAAGGAGCACGACTGTACTACCATATGGCCGGTGTAAAATTTTTGAATGAACTGGTAGAACATGGTATCAAATTCTATTGATAATAAGGAAGAAGGAAAGAAGAGTACAGACTCGGAGAAAAGTGAAAACACAAATGCTAAAGCTTACCTCACATTTTGCCAATGGATTGTTTTTTAAAGATAAAATATGTTACATACATAAGCATTACTATATTGTGCAATATATAGGAATTTGATTGTATGGTATTTTATTATACCCGAGGTTTGATAAAAAGAGCGGTAAGCTAATAGAAGAAAAAAGTGGTATTGCAAATGATAGAGGTGATGTGGACATTTTTTAAATTAGTAAGGATAGCATGGATAGTGGAGAATGATGCTGGGCAACTTGCATGTACGATAGAACATCTAATGGGATCATTTAGTGAGACGATGTGCAAACTTTGCATAAAGGAAAAACATTTAGCTGCCATTATAAGTAAGGATACTAGGTGAGTGCCCGTATGTCAAGCACGTAAGATACAATCACCTAACCCCTGGCTATGTTTAAAGGTGATCGCCGCACCGCCAATTCTCAAAGAGCTAAAACACACATTTGGTGATGCACCGTCAATTCTCAGAGCCAAAACATATTTGGTGATGATAAATGCTCGTAGATGCGTTGCAATAAGAAAAAAATGACATGATGATTCAAGTTTACATGTCTTTACTGTTTAAATAAGGATATCTTAAGTGTGATGTCCGCAACTTTATAAAGATGAACTATTAGAACATATTTCAACATCCCGTTCAGTAGACTGATGCTTGTTCTGAGAGTAAATATATTGTACGCGTGTTTTAAATCGCGGGCTAACGAATTTAGCATGAGCAAAAAAAACGCTATTTAAGCTATAGCGCCGCTTAATTGCACCATCGCGACGGCGATTTCTACCGCTTATAACCGCTTATTTCGCCGCTTATAGCGCCGCTATTTTAAAACAGGGATTGTACCATAACCGATAAGCGGGCTAATAAATTCCAAGCGAACATGGTAATCTGTAGAACACGTTCCAACAGGAGAACATAAATGCTCGTGTGTGTGTGTGTGTGTGTGTTTTGAATCGAAATGCTCGTGTGTTGCAATAAGAAAAATGACACGATGATTCAGGATTTACATGTCTTTACTGTTTTAAATAAGGATATCTTAAGTGTGATGCCCAAGTAACTTTATAAAGATGAACTATTAGAACATATTTCAACATCCCGTTCAGTGGACATTTCATATAGGCTGAGAAACCAACGGATGTGCTAATTTATCCCGTTCAGCGTTCGTGGACATTTTATAGCGCTGAGAAACCAACCGATGCTAATTTGTTCGAGAAAGAAATATATTGTATCATAACCGATAAGTGGGGCTCATAAACTCAGCTTCTAACATGGTAATCTTAGAACACGTTCCAACAGGAGAACATAAATGATTGCTCCTGCGTTGCAAAATACATAACAAAAAAAGCACATATTTAAAAATTTAAAATGGCTTAATTTTGAAAGCGAAAGAGTATAATAAAGTTCTGATCAACATGTTTCACCACAATGGAGTAAGGCATGAAGAATAAAATTTTTACACGAAAAATACATTCCTCTTGCATAGATTGTCTCAGCCTCCTACACCATAAGGACCAGCAACATCATTATATTAAAAACCTCATGATCAGAACTTTGTGTATTTTTCAACATCATATAAGCGTTGTGAGATCAGAATTGTGGAGATATGATAGCGTTTACATGGACTGATCATGAGGTTTACATGGACTGAATCAAGAGGCGCTTACATGGACTGAGAAAAAATTATATAAAAGCGTCTATCTCCACAACGCTAAAAATAGTTATGTTGTGGCCGTTGCGTTTGCATGCAGATAAATTTTTGGTTAAAATAGTTAATCACGCAAAAGAAGCGCTGGTCAAGCATTGCTGCCTCATAGAGCGTCGAAGCTAGCCATAAGCGCGAAAGGCTGTGCAGTCCACGGTGGCAAAAAAATGACTTAATGGTTGGTGAGACCCGCTAAATGGGCCAAGATGATGGGTCAGACCAATTTCGCGGGTAATCAGAGCGACTGGGCACTGTAGCTTCGGTGCAGGGTCTCAGTTTGATACCACATCCCGAAACGGAAAGCCGAAGTTCGACCCACATTTTAAAAGCTTCCGTCCGGGAGGCTAATTAACTCCGGTTGTAATCTTTTGGCGCAGGGGCTAAAGCGCAAGAGAGTTAATTAGTAGGTGTGATCCCCTCAAATGGCGCTATAAATGGTATTCGTAGCCAACCTCGCAGCGGTTTCACGGGCCGTATGGATCGGTAGGCGTTCGGCGAGGACGCCAGTAAGGGTGGGTGGATGAAACCCTAATGGGCGGATGAGGGGCCAGGCCAATTTCGCGGCAACTGGCGGCTGAGCAATCGTGAGCTTCGGGTCAGGAGGTCGATCCTTAAGGTGGGTGGATGTGAACCCCCGATGGGCGGATGATGGGGCGGACCAATTTCACGAATCGTGTAGCGGTTGGGCGCCGTGAGCTCCTGGTACAAGTGGGTCAGTTTAGTACCACATCGCGGAAAGCAGTTGAGTTCGACCAACTTAAAAGCTCGGTGAGGAACGAACCTCCGGTTGTAACCTTTGCGTGCGGCGAAGGACTAAAACGCAAAGAGAGTTAATTAACAGCGTAGTCCATTCAACGTGTAGAGCTGGATCTGCCCGTCATCCCCGTCGGGCGTTACAATGGTCCATTTAGTTAGCTGATTGAGCTATTCATGCAGTTATTAAGCATGTCAGATGCAAATATTGCATGTCTTGATCAACTGTCTTCTCCAACTCAACCCCTTTGAAGAAAGGGCCTCAATTGCTATCTGCCCAAAGGAATTTAAACAGAAATATAAGATTTTTAGAGTTTTAACGGGAAGCATTGGAACAACAACGGAGCATGCAGCATTCTTGCATTTCACCATTGTAAACTGACATCATAAGAAAATACACAGTGTTGCCTAAAAGCCTGGTTCAGAAACATTGGTCGGAAAAAAAGAAATCGCGATGACACAGCAAAATAAACATAGTAATTCCCACTAATATTAATTATTATTTATGAGTCTTGTACAAGTAAACGGATACGAACAAAATACACATCCACATTTTGAGATTTTCTTGTTTCTTGTCTATGACAAAATAATACCTGGGTTCTGTAGCCATGAAAACAGTAAAACAACCATTAATCAGGATATGCAAAATTTCATTAGTTATTATTTCTTTGATACCGTAATCCAATAGGGAAGCATTATTAACTCTTAATTATTGCATTGTTTCTTGGCAAAAGAAATGTACTTTTTTTCTCGTCGTAATCATCAGAGGATGGAGAACAACACCCGACCGCACGAGAGCTAAACCCGTATTCTGGAGTACAATAGTAGCCAAACAGCACCTACACCAATCTGCGCAGCTAATCAGCCTCACCCCTCCGCGAATCACGGCGGAGCTCAACCGCGAGACCCCAAACGACGCCGGAAGGATGCCGACATCGACGCTCTGCGCGAATTCACGGAACTGCCTCTCCTCCTCCGCCATGGACCCGGCGTGCGCACTCTCCCAATCTTGAGATGACTGACGTACACGTCCTCACCGTGGCTGGTCCCGGTGTCGCAGATGCGTGGAGGAACCTCGCTGCTCAGCAGCCTGCTTGAGTCCGCCTCCGCTTGAAATCGAATCGGCCCAAAAATCAAATTGAATGTGGCCCCAAATCAAAAGGCTCAATCGGGTGGGGGCGCTCGTCTCCGTGGTGGGGTCGGGGATTTCGGGCGAGTACCTTAAGGGGACTTTTTTGAACCGTTTCGGACTTGGGAAAAGGAGCGAGGCAGGGGGTTCGCCTGGGGCCTGGGGAGCGTGGTGGGGTTCGTTTAGCCGGGGGCCGGGGAGCGGGGGCGAGACGATATCGGCGGGTTTTTTTAGTGGTAGGATATAGATTGCATGTGATAGAAATGATGTGGACTCTTTTAATTAGTAAGAGATGATATGGAAGAATAATATGACCTTCTTGAAAAGATAGAATCATCTAAGTGAGGTCATTTAGTGGAGAATGATGTAACAGCGCTGCGACAAAAGAGAAAATCATCTTTTGTGAGGTTTAACTTTATAAGGGTATATATAGATATAGATTGCACTCTTGATAGGGATGATGTGGTCATTTTTTAAATAGTAGAGATGGTATGGAATTAGTGGAGAATAAATGTAGGCCGCGGCGAATGAAGTAGATAAAACATCTAGTGAGGTCATTTTGTGGGAATGATTTGGATAACTTGTACGAAGGGAAAATCACCGCGGTGAGCTTTATCTTTTAAGAGTATATAGATATAGATAAATTATGTTTGTTTGATAAATGGGATAGTCCATCGTCCTC